>VXAL01018952.1:190659-259542 GCA_013399475.1 Chauna torquata
ATATTTTAAAAGCATGTTATTTTTTTTTTTTGGGGGGGGGGATGTATAAGGATATCCATGGTATAGCAAAGCACACATTTATGAGGTTAAAGAAGGTGTTTCCTCTGTGGTTAGGTTAGTACAGAATTATTTTATAAGTTTGTGGTTGAGTATTTTTCTTTTCAGTCCCCTCTGAATGGCTGATACTGACCACTATCATAAACAGTATAGCGGACCAGATTTCTTACCGCTCTGATCCAATATGACAGTTCCTATGTTCCAGTGATAGGTTTTGCTGGCAGTGATGAATAAACAATGAAGTGAATACCTTGTAGCAGCTGTAGATAGAGCATGTCCGTGTTGTTGCTGCTTTTTTCTCTACCCAGGAGAAATCAGTATCTCTTGAGAGACTGAGCAAACACAGAAAAGTTTGATTTGTATCACACATAGACAGGTTTTAATTTACCTAGTAACTATGGCTTTAGAAAAACCTTTTCTCGTATACTGCCAGGGGAAACAAATACACTTGTAGAATTTCAAAGGAACTTTGTTAGAGCCAGGAAAAAATTGTTGACTGTCTCAACAGGCAAGCTATCACATTGTGAGTGCACTTGATTTATGGAGATAGGAAGCAGCTTCCTGCCCAGGATCTTCCCTAATGCAGTATGGTGATGTTGCAGAGTTTTCTATGTACATTGTCTGCTACCAGACATGGTACTTGAGGAAGGCCAAGCCTTTCTGGCTTGGTAATGGCCCTGTGTCCAGTTCAATGAGTCCTGGTTCAGTCTTAAACCTCTAGTGCTCGCATCTGTATATGTGCTATAGAAGAATAGGAAGAAGTCAGAGATCTCACTTCTGTTGCAGCACTGATGATCACAGAATAAAGGTGAGGTGTTCAGTTTGTCACTGTGATCAGGGGAGACGTAGGGTGCGATTAGTTGCCTAAATAACTGAAGGCGTCAAGAGCTATTATGGATATCTTAGCTGATCTCCCCTTAACTCCATGAGCTGCTACAGGAGGGCAAGGATGTTTGCAGGTCATGTGTCATCCCTGTCAGCCCCGTGCAGCTATCTGTGATACTCTAGGGCACCTCAGCTGACTGGACAGAGGTGAAGCAAGACACCCTTAGGTATCTCAAATGCTAATTAGAGATTCAGTGGCTGTATTCTTTATTCTGTAGTCAGGCTTCAGAAAATATTATACAGCAGAAAATGAACTGGAAAAGGAGATTTTTGCCACAAACTAGTGTCCCTTTATATATAGTTTAGTTACCGGAAATTTAAAGAATATTGCTAAATAGCAGTGTTGCAAGCTAGGATGGAAAAAAATCACGTAATGAGTGCCTCACAATTATTCCTTTTATATAGTAACACCTCAATTGCTTTGAGGTTTGATGTGAATTGTGTGTGAGAAACACTCAACCTCCATGCCGTGGGCAGGGATGCCACCCACTAGACCAGGTTCCCCAGGGCCCCATCCAGCCTGGCCTTGAACACCTCCAGGGATGGGGAATCCACAGCTTCTCTGGGCAACCTGTTCCAGGTGGTGCCTCACCGCCCTCTGAGTAAAGAATTTCTTCCTTATATCTAACCTGAATCTGTCCTCTTTCAGTTTAAAACCATTCCCCCTTGTCCTATCACTATCTGCCCATGTAAAAAGTCCCTCTCCATCTTTTTTATAAGCCGCCTTTAAGTACTGAAAAGCTGCAATGAGGTCTCCCCAGACCCTTCTCTTCTCTAGGCTGAACATCCCCAGCTCTCTCAGCCTCTCTTCACAGGAGAGGTGCTCCAGCCCTCTGACTATCCTCATGGCCCTCCTCTGGACCTGCTCCAACAGGTCCATGTCTTTCTTATGCCAGGGACCCCAGAGCTAAACGCAGCACTCCAGGTGGGGTGTAACAAGAGAAGAGCAGAGGGGGACAATCACCTCCCTCGACCTGCTGACCACACTGCCTTTAATGCAGCCCAGGATACAGTTGGCTTTGTGTGCTGCAAGCGCACATTGCCGGCTCATGTTGAGCTTCTCATCCACCAACACCCCCAAGTCGTTCTCCTCAGGGCTGCTCTCAATCCATTCTGTACTTCCTTTACTGTTCTTAGCTTTCTTCTCTTATACACTGCTGAGTACAGATGGTAATGAGTACAGATTATTCCTTAAAGAAAGGAATATTTGCAGTATGGGAATGCTTTTTAATTAATTTGAAATATAGGAGCTACAGAACACAGCTATGTTCTTGAATTAAAATATGCTTATGTGATTTTAGCCTGCTTGTATAGACAGCTATATAGCATGCTAATACCTCCTTTAGCTACATATTGTCAGCATAATCATTTTTAATTTCATAACTTGCCTAACTGTAAGAAATCTTAACCCAACATTCACCTCAGCAATCTATACATTAAGCATTCAGTCTGATGTGGTCACTGCACTCCTTTGGTACCCCATCAGACATTTTAGAGAATGGAAGAGGTTCCTGTAGTAAGAAATAATAATTTCTTCAGTACAACTGAAAATTTGCTTATTTATCTATAGGTCACAATGAAGATTATTGCCATGTCACCTTCTGGCTTCTGGCAAAGCAGAAGAAATCGGTATGATCTCTTGGTGACTTCTCTTGGAGTTATATGGGTGATACTTCATTTTGCCTTGCTGGTAAGATTTATAAAATGCAGTTCCAGTGCTTAAACTTAATTTTATCTGTTAAGCCCCAGCAGTAGGATCACCACTGTTCTACATCAAGAGAAGCCCTTGGTAGTTTAATAAGTAAAAGGCTGAAATATGGATGAAACAAATTAAACTTGTTGCTAAAAAGAAGGAATCTTTCTCTTGGGCAATGAAGTAAGAAAGTCGTCTGACTGGTATGAGATAGAGTCTGTAAACATGGTAGAAAATTGAAGCCTTTGAAGGAAAGTGAATGAGGAAAGGAAGGAACCTGAAAAGACTGAGAGTGCTTCCCAGCAGGAGTCTCATGAGGAGCAAGGAAGTAGGAGGCAATGCCCAGAATCCAGATAGGAGCAAAGGACTGAAAGAAGGCATAGGTTCAGAATTGCTGAACGGTACAATCTGGCCCAAACTCAGCAGTGATTCTGCCCCGCTGATGTTGGTTAAGAGGCTATGTTTAATCCAAGAAGGCAGAACAAATGCTTCATGGAGGAGAGGGGAAGAAATCAGCTGTCCCTCCGTCCCAACCCAGATGTTTTTTTTAAAAGTTGGCTACAGCCCTGGTTCCCTTATTTACGAGGGAAGGAGAAGGGATTGTTGATGCTTGTTGCCAATCACCAGTTGTGAAAGTCACCATCCTGTAACAGCTGGGGCTTCTCCCTTTTCTGTCCCAAGCTGTGTTTGGAGGAAAACCTGTTTTGTGTGGCTAGTCCTTTTGCTCTGACATCCTCAGTTTGCTCCCTGCTGCTGAGTGTCTTGAAAGGCCTGAGGAGTTTCTTTAAGCCAGCAGCTGCCTGGACAAGTAGACCAGGGCAGCTGGACATAATTACATTCTAGCTAATAGGAGGGCTGAAGGTTTTTTGGTTTATGTGTGGGGAGGCTGGATTAGTGTTTTGGAGGTGGTAAAGCATCTTCTATTATTTTGTTACTGTTCCATCATCCTTATTGAAATATTGGTGCTACTAGTTTATGGTTTCTCTTATTTCATATGGCGACTGCCCTACATTATTATAAGACAGATTATGCTTATCTTTCTGTGAGATTACTGGGGAACAGTGACATATTCAGTCTTTCATGTTTCTGTTCCAGAATGCATACACATACATGATGGGGGCATGCGTAATTGTCTTCAGGTTTTTCTCAATTTGTGGGAAGCACGTAAGTATAAATTAGGAACTACAACCATTGCAGTGCTCATATATAGACTAAAGGAGTAGTTGCTATGCATCTGTACTGCACGTTCTGTAAGGATCGATCTAATATGCCAAAAAAAGGAGACTTCAAGCAGCAATCTCCAATTTTACGTGCTGTCTTTAAAATATCAGGGTTTTAGGTACATTGTGTAATAACAATACATTATAATTACTGGAAAAGCTGCACTTTTTGTAAAATAAAAGTGCTACTGCAGTACCAAACAGATTTTTTAAAAATGTTCTCTAAAACTTTGAACATACATTGTGCTACTTTCAGTCTTTTCCATTTCAGTGTGGTGTGATGTGCATGCTATGTTTTTATTTTCTCTGCAAAACTAGTGGAATGGTGGAAGATCTACTCATCTTGTTATGATAGTGCTCTGTTATAGAAGTATCTTCCTCCAGAATGCAGGTCTGTGTCTTGTGTCTTTAGCACTGTATGTCTTATCACAGTGAAGGATTTATGTTCCATTTAAAAAAATTTTATGCCAAGATATTCTTCTGGAGACACTGGGATGGATACAAAGCAAGTCATTTCTAAAGTTTACATTTCTTTTGTGCTTGGATTTGCTCAGATGTAATTGAGAGTAGACTGGCAGAATAAGCATAGGCAGAGAACAAACACTTTTGTTTAACAAGTGGTGACACTGCATTCTCTTGCTGTAGAATTTAGATTATCCAAACATTTTCTGTGAAGTCTGATATATTAAGGTAAATGTGATAAAAAGTAAAGACCGCTAAAGTGGGTCGCCAGGGTTAAGAACAGTAAGCCAGAGGGTTTGTTGAGTAAAGATAAAAAGTTTTCCTTCAATCAAACTACACAGAGCATGTAGAGCCTTGAAGTCAAATGAAATATCCTCGCTTCTCCTAATGCAGCCAGACGAAGTGATTGCCTTCAAAGTTTTCTGATTGATTCAGAAGTTTTTTCAAGGCTTTAACCTAGTCATTTGTGCTTTTGTGTTAGGAGCTGCATCAGTCTCACTAATTTATCTACTGTGATGCAATATGATGCCTAAAAGTCAGCATGAGTTACCAGTTTATCATGATTCTAAAGAAAACTGCTATCTTGGTCTCATTAAAGAGAATTTTCTATAGCATTCAAAACGTTTAGGGGTGTTAGGGCAATCTAGAGCAATAACTTTATCAAGAGTGAAATGTACAATATGGCTGCATGGGAAAATATTATGTATTATCTAGACCAATTGCATATGTAATTTCCAGAATTGCAGGCTCTTCTTAAGCTCTTTGGCCAACTTGCATGAGAAATTAACTAGTTTAATCAATCTGTGCTGATCTTAAGGAAATCCCCTTCTCTGTACATCAGCCCATTTCTTTAGGTAAGCTGCAGTATCTGTGGTTTCCAACTAACAGTTAGCATCTCTTTCAGGTAAGCCCAAAGTACTTTACTGCACCACCATTTGTACAATGCTAATTTTGATACTTCTGGAGTATACTGATCCTAGAATATTATAGCGAAGCTTACACTGTATTGTTGCTGTATTATTGTACACAGTATTATCTTATACATACTTTTTGAGGACCGTTTTGACATTGTTAGGTGGATGTGCTGACATCTTCAACAAGTAAAAAACACACTGAATTTCAGAGGAAGACACAAAATGCTCAGTTCCAGTCAGATTCATAATGTACCATTTCACTGGGTTCTTCCATTAACTTATATGTGTAAAGAATTTGTTGTCAAAAAGGCAACTGCAATAACTCTTTTTTCACTTTTATCTCTGCTTTTCTGAATTACGTCATGGATTGCTTTTTCTCTGTCCTTCCAGGTGACACTAAAAATGCTACTCCTGACTGTGGTTGTCAGCATGTACAAGAGTTTCTTCATCATAGTGGGAATGTTCTTACTGCTCCTTTGTTATGCTTTTGCTGGAGTGGTTTTATTTGGTACCGTGAAATATGGAGAGAACATTAATAGGTACAGCATGTGCTACGTCATGGGGATGTTCCTTAAACAGCCCCCCTAGAAAATCATGTTCTGTTAGTTATCTCTGGTAAAAACCAGACACATCCCCAGGTCTAGCTCAAGAGCTCTGAACAGAATTCTGATAGGAGACACTGGGCCATCTTTCCAATCCTTGTGCATTGGACTAAATGACACCCAGTCCAGCCTAGAGAAGACTCTCTGCCCTTCGTTATGACAGCTGGAGTACAATTCAGAGCAGCAAAGCACTAGCCATAAGCTGCAGAAACACAATGTGCTTACTACATGCTCTTGGCATCACGCAGGAATGGGATCTATATACCAGGTTAATACAGAGAGGGGACAGTCCTGTGAACTTAGCGTTAACTGGAGATTTCCCAATCAACAGCATCATCAGACAGGAGACAGGAGTTAGGATCTGGCCTTGAATCTGCTTTTGCTCTTTAATAAATGATCCAAAATGTTCAAACCTATGTCTGAACTAAATTTCAGTTGTTGTATCTTAAGTCATGGAGTAAATAATTCAATGAGCTCATTCAGAGAATACTGTAACTGTTTTCAGTTCATAATAGTAGAACAGTAGAAAATGGAAATAGTTTGCCTTTTTTTCTTGCCGTAATTTAGTTCCGGGACATCATATGATCTCTCTTTTTTTGTTTTAAAACAGACATGCAAATTTTTCATCAGCTGGCAAGGCTATTACTGTACTCTTCAGAATAGTTACTGGAGAAGACTGGAACAAAATTATGCATGACTGCATGGTAAATATAATACAGACGTGGATGAAGTAGGCAAGGAGTAGGCAACACTGTTCCTTCTCAGTGTGTTAACAGTAGCTTAGCTTGGTACAAGGAGCAATGTGATTGCCTTTATCTCGTCAAGAGATATGTTTGCTAAACCTCAGAACATGACACAAAAATTGCAGTTCCAATCACAGACTCGCAATATAATATTTAATGGGGCTAGCCTATTACATGATTTAAAAATTAAAATGTGCTTTCAAAATTGGAGGTGCAGTAAATCTCTGCTTTGATTGTGGCAAGCAGACTTTTCAGATGAACTTTGTCTTTAATGCCTGTTCTGTGGTTCATTCCAAGTGAGCGCCGGTCTTAATGACCTCAAAATTTGTCCTTGAATCATTTTACTTTGCGTAAGTAAATTTCTGCCTGTGGTTTCCATTGCAATGAATATCATATTATTCATTTCCTTGTTAAAATTAATGCGGAGGGAAGCTTTTTGAAAACCACATTGCAGAACACCAATTTGTTCCTTTCCAATGGTATAAACGCCCGCTGTGCCTTGAGTGTGTTAGTGAGATCCATGCCTAGGGTTTTTTGTCATGCCTCTCTCTTTTTTCTGGTTTCTAACCGCTAAAGAGTTAGTGAAAAAGATCTTTCCTCCTTTTCCATAAATGGAAGTGTCCCCCACATCTGATGTTCAGCATTATTCCATAATTATGAAGTTTTTAAAAAATGATAGTCGTATGTATTGTATGGATTTCAGAGAAATTAAGAATCCCTTTTAATGAATAAGTGACTTTGATTTCTGTTATTTTGAAGGTTCAGCCTCCGTTTTGTACGCCAGATAACAGCACCTACTGGAAAACAGACTGTGGAAATTATGCTGGTGCTCTTATGTATTTCTGTTCATTTTACGTCATCATTGCATACATCATGCTAAATTTGCTTGTTGGTAAGTGAAAATATGCAATAATAACAAAAATGTCTCTCCTGGCATGTAGTATATTATACTTGAGTCTGTACTACGGTGCAGGTATGAAATTACTTTGTACCTTCACTGTTACCTTATATGCATGTCATGTTTTTGATACTTCTCTGGTGTGGTGTATCCTAAAACTTAGGAAGTTTGGGAACACAAGTTTTTTGAACAAAGACGTGTCGTATTCGTAGAGTATAATTAGATATGTATTATTTTCTGACCTTCTCTATCCTCCATTTAACATTTTTCCAACGTTGCAGGAATTCTCCTAATTGATTTTAGAAGATGTTCAATTAGACATCTCTGTAGCATTTAAGCACAGCTTTTTGAAAGTAAGCACAATGAATATTTATGTAGCATGGTAGTATATTGCCCATTGAAAATGTTCATCTGAACATTCAGCTAATGGCATTTATTGCTGTGAAGTTTGCACAACAGAATTCACTTTCTGTTGAAATTCATTGTTGCTTATAGTTCATCAGTTAGTATGTTACTACAGGCTTTCTTCACAGTGTATTTTGGTTTTGTATTTTTTAGCTATCATTGTGGAGAATTTCTCATTGTTTTACTCAACTGAAGAAGACCAACTTTTAAGTTATAATGATCTTAGGCATTTTCAAATTATTTGGAACATGGTTGATGACAAGAGAGAGGTAAGAAACTTGAAAATGAGCACAGAAATCCAGTAAGTCCACATTTTTCTTTGAAAAATGATGTGGGGAAAACAAAGTGTGCGGACAAAACTCACTGAGCAATTATTGTCCAGATTCTGAAAGCTCAGTGAATGTGATCTAACATTGTTCATGATCCGTCAAATACTAACCTGTATTCTTTACTACTGTGAAGTACTTATGATAGCAGATTTAAAAACAGATGTAAATATTCATAGGATCAATGCAGTAGCATTTTTACTCCCAGCTCCACCAGAGTTGTTCCATTATCTCCAGTCCACAGACTCACATCCATTTGTGTGTCAGATCTTCAGAAGTGCTTTGCTGAGATTTTGGCACTGTCTCCCATAAGATCTTCATAGGGAATTAATTGAAGTATGGGCTGGATGAGCAGCCAGCAGGATGGATTGAAAAGTAGCTGAACTGCCAGCCCCAGAGGGTGGTGATCAGTGGCACAAAGCCTAGTTGGAGGCCAGTAACAATCTGGATGATGGGGCAGAGTGCACCCTCAGCAAGTTTGCAGATGACACAAAACTCAGGGGAGTGGCTGATACACCAGAGGGTCAAGCTGCCATCCAGAGGGACCTGGGCAGCCTGGAGAAATGGGCTGAGATGAACCTCGTGAAATTGAACAAGGGGAAGCGTAGAGTCGTGCACCTGGAGAGGAACAACCGCAGGCACCAGGACATGCTGGGGGCCACCCAGCTGGAAAGCAGCTCTGCAGAAAAGAACTTGGGGTTGCTGGTGGACACTAAGTTGAACATGAATCAGCAATATGTCCTAGCAGCTTAGAAGGCTGATGGTATCCTAGGCTACATTAGGAGTGTTGCCAGCAAGTCAAAGGAGGTGATCCTTTTTTCAGCATTGGTGAGGCCACACCTGGAGTACTGCATTCAGCGCTGTGCTCCCCAGTACAAGAGAGACATGGAGCTACTAGAGAGAGTCCAGCAAAGGGCCATGAAGATGATTAGGGNCAGCAAAGGGTCATGAAGATGATTAGGGGACTGGAGCATCTCTCTTTTGAGGAGAGGCTGTGAGAGAGCTGTGACTGCTCAGCCTGGAGAAGAGAAGTCTCAGGGGATCTCATCAATGTCTATAAATACCTGAAGGGATGGTGCAAAGAAGACAGAGCCAGGCTCTTTTCAGTGGTGCCCAGTGACGGGACAAGAGGCAATGGGCACAAACTGGAACACAGGAGGTTTCTTCTGAACATCAGGAAGCACTTCTTTACTGTACAGGTGACGGAGCGCTGGCACAGGTTGCCCAGAGAGGTTGTAGAGTCTCCCTCCCTGGAGATCTTCAAAAGTCGTCTGGGCATGGTCCTAGACAACTGGCTGTAGGTGGCCCTACCTGAGCAGGGGGTTGGACAAGATAACATCCAGAGGTCCCTTCTAACCTCAACTATTCTGGGATTATGGGATGAGAAAAGCATCTGAGAGTCTGAGCTGTTCAGGAGTTCTGATACCCACACGAACTGAATCATCAGCTGAATGATTCAAGACATCACTAAGATATGAATATATGGTGAGAGAAGTTGTTCATCTGCAGGTGGCAGGTGGCTGTAGTGGCATTGGAAGCCACAGTCTGTACTGATGGAGGAGGAGTGTTCTGCACCTGTCATGCCCAGGACTGACACTGTCTCTCTGTGATGTGGAACAACAATACAACAACAGCACAAATACTTCCGGTCAGACTTATTTAGCAGTACAGAATATATAAAGAGAATGGATACTGCAGTTTTGGAGGAAATACTTTCACTCCTAATTTTTTAACAACTGTCCAAAATAATTGTCACAAAAAGTGCAACATGTTAGGTTGAATCTTAGAACAGAAGACCTTTGAAAAGACAGTGAACTAGCAATGTTCTCCTGTCCAAAGATGAACATAGAAAGAGGCAGTAAAACTGTAAAACTTCTTTTACCAGGGGCTTAGGCCTGGCTGTGAATGTTGAAATTGTAGTTTAATTTCAGTTTTTCAAAGGCAGCTTTTTGGGCGTATAACTCTTATTTCAGATTAATGCAAATGGGGAAATTAAATCCCCCAAGCAATTTTTGAAAATTTCTGACAAAATGAACAGCACAGGTTCTCATTATGTATCAGTCAAATAACAGCAAAGACTTCCAGAAACTACAACTGATGGGCAAGTGCTGAAGAGCTGGCTGCATGTATGTATTATTTAGTAATGTATTCACATTGACTTAAATAGGCCAGGATTTGACATGGAATCTGTGGAGAAATAGTGTGTCTCTCACTGATCAAGTTGAATGTCTGAGTTGGTTATTAGATCACAGTAAAAATTTACCAGCTATTATGCAATTTTACCCAGGGAGTAATCCCTACCTTCCGAGTGAAATTTCTTCTGAGGCTTCTGCGTGGCAGGCTGGAGGTAGATCTTGACAAGGACAAGCTGTTGTTCAAGCACATGTGCTATGAAATGGAACGGCTCCATAATGGTGGTGATGTCACTTTCCATGACGTGCTGAGGTACTGTGAGATTTTCTCGACATTTGTAGAACACATATAATGACCTGTATTTCTCTCTAGGCTAAAAGGTATTCATTAGGCTTGGAAAAAAACAAGATCGGTAGCCACAGAGGCACTGCCATTTAAAATGTAATACAAAATTGGATTTCCCCTGCAAAAATATTGTGATGGAAAGCACAGGTCTTAGGGAATCAGCTCTAAGTAATTTTAACATTTTTGTTTGAGGCAAATTGTCTTAACAAGTAGTCTGATGTTGTCCTTGAATCCCAAGCAATGCAAACTTGCTCTCATACAGGAAGTAACCAGACAGTGTACCTGACTAGAAATAAAATAGAAATGAGAACATTACAGAATCACAAAATTATCTAAGCTTAAATACTTAAAAAAAAAAAAAAAAACCCACCAAAACTACAAATGCCCTACTTGCTTACAGTTCAGCAAATCACCTTGGATAGTATTCGATAGTTAAATGTAGCTGATAGGGTCTTCATTTGTTTTGAGCACCACAAGTCTCTTCTAGAATCATCTCGGCATTTTTTTTAGCTTCAGATGTGCATTTATTGGACACATCAGAATTATGTCTTTTTGCATTAAGGTCTTAAGTATGAGTTTTGATTTATTAAATTCAATTGGATGCATATCAGCATTTAAAAAATACAATATCTATGTTTCTTCCAGCATGCTTTCATATAGGTCTGTTGATATCAGAAAAAGTCTTCAACTGGAAGAGCTGCTTGCTAGGGAACAACTGGAATATACCATAGAAGAGGAGGTGGCCAAACAGACAATACGCATGTGGCTGAAGAAGTGCTTAAAACGAATCAGAGCAGTAAGTCAAGCTAAAACAGAACCTAAATGGTTGCAGTAAATTGCACTGTTCAACAAAGCTGGAATTTGCTGTCACAATCCTTAATTTACTCTGGAGCCACGATATTATTTATGTGAAAAAGAATGTAGCAGTTGCTAAATCAGCAAAAAAAAAAAAAAAAAAAAATGTGTACAGCTCAATTCAAAGCATACAAAAATAACCGTCTTTTGAAGGCAAAAACTGTCTTCCTGCCAAAAATTTATCTGTCTTTTCAATACAGCAGGAAGATGTATGTGCAAAGACCAGAGTCAAAGAAAGAAATAAAAAACAATGTAACTTGATGAAATTTCATAGGCCCAATCCTGCATCTAAATATAATTGTATTATTTCCTCGCCTCATCTGGCACAAGGTACCATAAATAGCTACCAGCAGATGACTCTACAAATGGAATCTGTATCAAGATACATAATTTGAATGAGCCATGGCAGTAACTGTGTGCGTATGAGCAGTTTGTACGTGCAAATCAGGTCTACAAACCATGGCACACTGTAGCTATGTCTATGCTAGTAGATTAAGTAGGGCCAGGTCATTGGCTCAGGACTGGCAAGAGATCACCCATACTCGCTCTATGTTCCTCCGCACAGTTTTGGTCCATGCATACTCTTATTCTCCCAGACCACTGCCATATGGCCTTTCAGACCACTGCTATAGGAGCACCGTTGCCCTCCAGGCATAGTTCAGGGTGAGTAGAGCAGAGACTGCTCCCAGCAGGCAGTGAAGTTGAAACTGTCTTGTGTGTTAGAGGAGAGATCAGCCAGATCATGCAAGTCTTGGCCTGCCACTTGGCTTCAGCACTGCAGGAAATCCCAGTCTGTTTAATTCACTAGCATAGACATTGCCAGTGCTTCTGTATTCTGTTTATGCAGTGCTGCTGATTGTCAGAAACATTTTTGCCTTTGCTCAGCGTAATTTTAATATTTGCTGATCAAACTTTGTCTTGGATGAAATTTATATTAAATATTTTCAGGAAGTTTGAATTGGCCTTTACAATTATTCTCCTCTTTTCTTCAAAAAACAATTTGTCCTTTATATAAAAAGTTTTAGCCTGCCTGTCTTGAGTGATTTTTCAGTTGCTATAAGGCTGAGTCCAGGTTTGGACACATACATTTTTTATTTTTTAAAAGCTTACTTCTTGTGTGTGGAGATTTTCTATAGAGATCCATAATCATGGGATCCAGCCTTTCCTGTTTATAAATTTATAAAAAGCATAACTGGACGATATGAATGTAATGTACATTCAAGCTGAAACATGAGTGTTCGAGGCATATTCAGATAAATAGTTTCATTTTGGTTCCATCTCTGTAATAGCAATGACAGTAAATTTAATCTCAGCTCTTAATTCTGGGTTTGTTCAACACAGTTGTTCATTTCACTGTGATATTGAATTACACTGTGTTAAATATGCTGTTCATTTCACTCTCTTAATGTAATTCAGATCATTTCACATTCTATGAACCTTTTATAAACAGAATATAATTATAGAAGTTAAAATATATTTTCCAATTCTCTTGATAGTCTCTAGAGAGGGAGCATGTGAAAACTACCCAGGAAAGTGAAACCCTTCCTAAGGGCTGTTTATTTTAATTTAAAAGCAAATCAGATTGTATGATTATAATGGTAGCAGTTTTGTTTTTCTATTTGTACTGTAAATCTGTACTTAGTCCCAAGGTTTCCACTACTGTTTTATTCATTCTTATGGGAAGCCTGTTCCAAAGTCCATAAAAATAATCAAAACTTTTTCATTGCCTTCATGTAAATCTTCGTGAATGTCTACCAATTTCCTTGTTACTTCTTCTTTGGGAGAAATATTAAGACATTAATTAAAAACTTCATATATTTTTAAACTCTAGGTTATTATGAGCAATTTGTCTTCCACTTAATGTAGTTTATAAGTTTTATCCTTCAGTTCCTACATGAAGGCTAGACATATGGTGGAAGTCACTTTGTTTAAATAGCAGCCATCTGATACATTTGGCTTTATTGATGCACCCGGAATCCACATCTGGCACTCAACTGTTTGGTTAAATATTTAAAAGTTTTTTAAAAAGAAATCAAACACTGAGACACAACAATGAGAACATTATTTTTGTCACATATTCTACCTTGATAGAAACAACAGCAGTCGTGCAGCATTATCCATAGTCTACGAGAGAGTCAACAGCAGGAGTTGAGCCGATTTCTGAATCCTCCCAGCATTGAGACAACACAGCCAAGTGAAGATATGAATGCTGTTAATCAAGATAACAGTGCACAGCCAGAGGTATGTTAAGTAGGAGACTATTAGGTAGTCAGAGCAAATTAAAAAAAAAAAAAAAACTTCCATGTTTCTTATTTGTTCTTTTAAATATCATTTTCACTGGAAAAGTTGAAAGCAATATTTTATTTTGCGTTGGTCTTTGCCTCCAAGTGTAAAGACAACATGGCCTAAGACAGGAATTCCCCAGCTTAGGTAGCTGTCGTGCTAGCACTATAAAGAGCAAACTCAGCTGTACAATGCTCTCAGCACCAGCTTTCAGCATGAAAAGCTGTGTACAGCACAGGCACTTGAAATTTACCTGTTCAAGAGTTCTCAAATACTTTTTACACTGGGAGTGATAGCACTGGGCATGCTGGGTTCCTGTGAGTAGGAGTTCCTGGGCTCTTCCGGGGTAGGAAACAAAGAAAGTACTGCATAAGGACTCCACTGCAGAAGGCTGAGAACAATTTTGTACCCTTCAATGCAACAGCATAATGGAATTGAGCCCAAATGGTCTTTCTTTTCTTATTGGTTGTAGACTTTTGGTGCACTAAAGAATAGAAACCATGCTGCCGTAACAAATGGCAATCCATTTTGTTTGTATTCATATACAAAGCTTGGAAATAGAATAGAAAGGTTAGATAACCCTTCTTAGGATTATCCCCATGCAATGCAGAACTTTGACTGAGATTCTTTTTTCTCTGTTCAGACAAGTAGCCAGCAGCAGCTCCTTAGCCCAACACTTTCTGACAGAGGTGGCTATCGACAAGACTCTGCAGATGCTGGGAAACCTCAGCGGAAATTTGGACAATGGCGTTTGCCATCAGGTAAGTGAAAAATGTGTATCAGTAGAGTCCTCATATGCCAAATTACTGCCGTACAGTAACAAGACCGTTACAAAGTATGAAGTGTTAGAGACACAGACCCACAATGGAGCAAACAACAAGGGAAAGGCTTCATAATTCACAGTTCTACCTCCTGTCTGCAGCTTGCATCCTCATCAGAGTTTTTCTACCCTTAATTGTGCTGAAAAACAGCCATCTTTCCCCTTCTAATTCTGAAAGTTTGGAAGATGTATCCAAATATTGTCATGTGCAGGTTTTTTGTGTTTGTTTTTATTTTTTAATTATTTTTCATACATTCACTTGGGATCTTTGGATTGGGGGATGTACTGTCCCATATGTTTGGGTAGCATCTCATGCATTTTGAGTTCTCTTTTATCATATAAAGCACAGTGAAGGTGAATTAAGTTGTTCCTAACAACAGGAATAACATCTGAGTGCCTTGTCTTGCCTAGGAAAGGTGTACGATGTATACCTTACACCATAAACATACATTTTTCTATCATCAGTTCAGACATGAACTGGACAGGTGTATGATCAGTTTGCCATTTATTTTCTCAGAAACAAGAAGCATCTCCAAGTTACTATAGTAATTACAGCCCACTAAAAAATAAAGGCTAGACCATACCTTATGGGAGAGTGCTTATGGGAGGGTGGGATTAAGTCTTTGTCTCAAGAGCCCATTTTACCACCTGAAATATTCTCATTTAAAGTTCACATTGACCTCTGCTGCTTGCCCCATCTCATGACCAGCAGGTTAGGTGTGTGTAGATCAACTTGCTTTCAGCTATCATCAGTCCTAAACTGTCTGTTGGCTGCTTGAGTGTAGTGATACTACTCCTGAGTCAGTGTTGCCTTTAGATGCTGCCACTCTTCAGACCCTAATCATATCTAGCTGGAAGTCATAGAATTATAGAATGGCTTGGATTGAAAGGAACCTTAAAGATCATCTCGTTCCAACCCCCCTGCCATGGGCAGGGATGCCACCCACTAGACCAGGTTGCCCAAAGCCCCATCCAGCCTGGCCTTGAACACCTCCAGGGATGGGGCATCCACAGCTTCTCTGGGCAGCCTGTTCCAGTGCTTCACCACCCTCTGAGGAAAGAATTTCCTCCTAACATCCAATCTAAATCTCCCCTCTTTCAGTTTAAAACCATTCCCCCTTGTCCTATCACTATCTGCCCATGTAAAAAGTCCCTCTCCATCTTTTTTATAAGCCCCCTTTAAGTACTGGAAGGCTGCAATGAGGTCTCCCCAGACCCTTCTCTTCTCCAGGCTGAACATTCCCAGCTCTCTCAGCCTTTCTTCATAGGAGAGGTGCTCCAGCCCGCTGATCATCTTCATGGCCCTCCTCTGGACCCGCTCCAACAGGTCCACATCTTTCTTGTGCTGGGGGGACCCAGACCTGGATACAGGACTCCAGGTGGGGCCTCACGAGGGCAGAGCAGAGGGGGACAATCACCTCCCTTGACCTGCTGCCCATGCCTCTGTTGATGCAGCCCAGGATGCAGTCGGTCTTCTGGGCAGCAAGCACACACTGCTGGCTCATGTCAAGCTTTTTGTCCACCAGAACCCCCAAGTCCTTCTCTGCAGGGCTGCTCTCAATGAGTTCTTCTCCCAGTCTGTACTCATGTCTGGGACTGCCCCGACCCAGGTGCAGCACCTTGCACTTGGACTTGTTGAACCTCATGAGGTGCATGTGGGCCCACTTCTCAAGCTTGTCCAGGTCCCTTTGTATGGCATCCCTTCCTTCTGTTGTATCAGCTGCACGATTCAGCTCGGTGTCATCTGCAAGCTTGCTGAGGGTGCACTCGATCCCACCGTCTATGTCATTGACAAAGATATTAAACAGCACCAGTCCCAAGGTGGACCCCTGAGGGACACCACTCGTCACCGGCCCCCACCTGGACATAGAGCCATTGACCGCAACTCTCTGACTGTGGCCATCCAGCCAATTCCTTATCCACCGAATAGTCCACCCTTCAAATCCATATCTCTCCAATTTAGAGATAAGGATGTTGTGGGAAGTCAGAGAGATGGTCACGCAGTGAGTACCATTAACCCTACTTTTGTGACGTGAGTACTTGTCCAAGAAATGGGACAGCTTACTGAGAGCTTTTAATCCACATTTTCCATTTGTGTCACTGAGCAGAACAGAGAGAAAGAGGGAACACGTTAAGGAGGGATCATTGGGCTGTAGACAACTGGATAAGGTTTCCAAGTGAGATTGAGGAGTTCAAGGTTCCCTTTCTTAGCATCAGTCTTGACCACACGAATCTTGAATGTTCTTTGCTGTACAGCCTCAGAAAATGAGGGGTACTTCCATGCACAGTACAGTCCAGCATGTGGTAAGTACTCTGTCCCCAGTCCAACACAGATCGTGAATAAAATCATTAAGATCAATTGTGCTTTTCATATACTTACACATGTTTCAGTGCTTTCCAAAAGCCATGCCAGCACCTTGCATTGGCTTCTACTCCTAGGCCATTGTCAAATATTACTTTCTAGTTGTAGAAATGCTCTTTTCCCTCCATTTTTATAGCTGAAGTGGTAACACTGTCACCATTTTGCCAGTACATCAGCTCATATAAGTACTACCTAAACCATTTAGTTTACAATTAGCCAAGTAAGAAGAGACCTATTGCATCA
Source organism: Chauna torquata (assembly GCA_013399475.1). Taxonomy (NCBI): domain Eukaryota; kingdom Metazoa; phylum Chordata; class Aves; order Anseriformes; family Anhimidae; genus Chauna; species Chauna torquata. The sequence continues at coordinate 207,906 of VXAL01018952.1, forward strand.
GCTATCCCAACAGAAGGAAATCAGGCACTGCTCAGTTAAACTGTTCAACCAGCAGACTGGGAGCAGAGTGAGCAGCTGGAGCTGAAAGAAACATTGGGATAGAACCTTACTGTTTCTGCACTAAACCACTTCAAAGCTACGCCAGTCCAGCTAGTTCTGTATACCTGAATTCTAAGCAAAAATGTTCAAGAAACAAATCTAATACAGAACTTTGTTTAATTTCATAGCCCCCAAGCCAATAAGCCATTCTGTGTCTTCAGTCAACCTCCGCTTTGGTGGACGTTCAACTATGAAATCTGTGGTATGCAAAATGAATCCTATGTCTGATGCTGCTTCTTGTGGATCAGAAGTCAAGAAATGGTGGACAAGACAATTAACTGTGGAGAGTGATGAAAGTGGAGAGGACCTTCTTGATATCTGAGAAAGATTTCAGTAATATTGCAACAACAACCACTTCAAATACAATCTAATTTTCTATGTTTAGAATTGAACACTGTAAGAGAGGTATGATTTATTTAAAATCAATGTCATAAAATTTTTCAAATGCTTATCGTTCTGCCATATGAAACGTAGCACATACTTGTATGTTAGAGTTCACCTCTCTAAGTATTAACTGTACTTTAAGAAACCTGTATACAATAGCAGTACTAATAAAGCCAGAAAGACTGTATTGCCTTTAGCAGAGACAGTGCTTTGAAAGATTTCATGTTCTGCAGGTACATAGTGGAAATGCATTTTGATATGCACATCTCTGTGTTTTTCTTCAACCTATACTGTACTTTAAAATGGCAACACTTTACAATACAGGGGTAATGTATTTCTTTTTGTGTTTTCCTTCAATCCTTATTTATTAAGATTTCTTTAGAAAGATTTTATTATTCACAAATGACCTGAAGAGGTCAGCACTGACTTCATGTTCAAGGGAAGTATTTTTACAAAGTACAGATTCTGAATTACAAATCTATGCTTTTTCTGGACCTTTTTTTAAAATATGCAAGATACGAGATAACTCATTTTAAAATCAGAAGGTGAAGGATTGGCTTTTAAAATGTAAATATCTTTGGGTTTTGGTTAATTATGCAAAGAGCTTGATTTTCGTACAGAAAAAAAGCAAAAAAAAAAAAAAAAGACATGAAAACTGTGTATTTAAGCATCCATCAAAAGACTTCCATGTGAAAAACATGGTTTATGCTTCATTTTCAGATTCTACTGGTTACATGTATGTATGGTGTCATTATTCTCCTGTCAGCTGGGTCCCATTTCCTTGTGTAGTCAGTCGTAAGATAACTTTGTTCTTGTCTGTGCAATAGAAATTAGCATGTTGGGGGTTCTCTTTAAAGAGTAGTGTTGTATGGCTTTTAAAATATTGCTCAGTTTTGCCTGTGTAGGTAGAAGTGAATTTTGCTTACCCATGATACTACTCATGCTACAGCACTGCACTGCTAAAGCATGACACAGTACTGTGGTTAAGTATCTTTGTCCCTTTTACCCTGATACATCATATTATTACATGTTAGCATTCTTTTACTTTATGAAGCACCAATAGTGCTAAATTATCTCTGGTGAAAAAGCAGCTGTCCCTTTCATGAGTTTTCCCAGTGAAAGGCCAATGCTATACAGATGTGGCGGTGGAGAAGAAAAGCAACACAATGAAGCAGAGCAGTGTTGCACACAGTTTGTTAGTTTCAGAATTTAGGCTGTCTAAAAATGTGGGCTAAAAATTCGCCCTTCCCTCAGGGAAGAACTGAGAGGTTGCAGATTTTATAGCTCGGCCACTGACTGGGTTTTTTAGCATAGCTGGGACCTTTCCATTACCATTGTTTCCTATGGAAATGATAGGTAGCTCTAACATGGCCTGATGTGAGATCTTGTAAGAGGCTCACAGCTAATGTATATCACCACTTAAAATATATGTCCTTTAAAAAGCTGACAAAAGACAGTGTTTTGTGATGTTTTCTGGCCAAAATATTAACGTGGGGTGGTCAGAATACAGAATTGTTTTCACAGATGCCTTTGCCATAAATTCAAAATTAATTTTGGCCACAAAATACAGTTTTCTTGGCATCTATCAATGTTTTGTTCTCAGTGTATGATTGAACATACAGATTTTTTTTCAAAAAATGTCATATTGCACACATCTGTATTTTGTGGTTTATTTGCTTTGGGATATATTTAATTTTAAATCTAGTCAATTCTAACTATAACCTATGTAACAGAATCTGTGCATTCTCTTGTTTACTGGCTAGATTATGAACCATCAACAAAACCTCATATGCAAATACATTATTTTGTGTTCTGTTCTGTGCTTAAGTTCAGCTTTTGTATATATGACAATAAGATAAACACTGGATTTGTAAAAGACAGTATCTTTCAATAATATATTGAACTGCAGATCTTTCTGAATCATTCTTGCTGCAAATCTTCTTTTTAAAAAATCTGGCAGACATTTTTTCCTTGCCTTACAGTACTCTGTCAATAAAAGTGAGTTGCTTTAAGCAATATTCCTCCCTCTGGTTTTCATTCTAACTGTATTCATTATATCTAGCTCGTCTGTAATAACGCTGCATAGTGGCTAGGTGTGTGGTTTGTAGAGGATTATTTAAAGCGATGCTTTCAAACTCCTGTAATTGGAGACCCTTTGGTTTTTTTTGGAGAGAATTCCAGCGACTGACCTCAGCAGTACTGCCATGAGGGTTCTCATTCAGAAAACGGGACTAAATAGGATTGGTCATTATTTGTTTCTGTTTAACTCTCTTTGGTTTAGCTCCAAGATGTGAACATGTTTGTGTGTGTGCGTGTGACAGGGTTAAGTTTGTGGTGGAAAGGTTATAGTGGTTTTATAGACTGCTGCCTTCCAGCATCTTACAAAACACTGGAGATCCCTGGACCATTAATTTAACCTGCAAGCTGGTTCTAAGAAAGCAGGGCTCACCTGCTGACTCCCTCATTTTGCTTTTGCAAAAATATAGGAAGTGAGTGCAGTTACATAGGTATGAAAACAGTATACACCAGAGCACCCAGGGGACTGGATTAAGGTGACAACCTTCTTAGTACAGCACCCCTGGCATAACTAGAGAAACTAATAACCTCCTACTCTGCGGCAGAGCAACCACTGCACATTTGCACATGAAGGTGAAGAAGCAGAGTTCAAAACAGCATGCACAGACAATGGAGAGAGACAAGGAGGGAACAGTGCATCAGGAAATCAGAGTCAGTCCAGACAGCCCTTGAGAAATGTTCAGACGAGAACAGATCCTAGACAAAGGTAAACAAAAAATTGCCAGGGGAATATCACTACCTACAGTGCTCTTGGCTCATAGAAATAAATCCAGTGTTATCCTATAAAAATTAAAAGAAGGAAGTGTTTAGACCCCTTTTCATCCCCAAAGAGAGCTCTGTTTCATCGGAAGCAAGTTGTAAAAGTCTTGGTGGCTTGGGTGGGGCAAAAAGTGTAGTGCACGTTGTCAGTGCTCAAATAAAAATGGGCTTGTGGGAAGTCTGAGAACACGTAGCAGAGCTGTATCTCAATAGCATTTCAAAGTCAGGTCCATTTTCAGACAATCACATTTACAAAGAAGAAATCAATAATCTGAAACCATTTGCTACTGGATGATTTCCAACTGAATTAAGAGCTAGAAACACGAAGTGCACTTTCTCTGTCAAACTGAAATACTGTCATTGTTTTAACTAATGAGGACCAATCAGGCTTAAACATCTTCAAAATAACATTAAGTTCAGTGTTGTCTACATTCGAAGACCAGCATCGCTGCTTCTGAGAAGCCGGAGATTTGGGTGCCAAAAGCAAGTGACTGACTTTGTGAGAATAATCTTTTTCGTTCTCTTCTTTTGTTCACAACATGCCCACGGCTCGTTATTGTGCAGATAAGAATGTCCATGAATAACCAAAGCAGAAGAGCTTGCACTGTTGTAACAGTGCAGTTTGGAGCCCCATCAAGCAAGATCTGTGCTAAGCCTCCCATCCAGAATGCCCACTCTTCTCGTCCCACAGAATTTCCACGCATGAAAACAAACTCTGGCTTGAGCTGTCAGTCAAAGTTACCAATACGATTATCTCAGTCTCACTAACTTTAGTTTTAGGAGGCTTAATCCATCCCTTCTACTGAAGGCATTTTAGCCACACCGCAGATAAACTTGCCGCAATGCATAGGCTGATGCTGGGAAGTTGGCTGCCCTGCTTTGTTCAATTGTTCTGCAACACAAAGGGAGCCTCACTAGAATTCAATTAACCTTGCTCTTCCTCCCAAAGGCACTAGTGTCAGACCCCATTAGCAGCTGTTGCCCATTGTTCTCAATGAAGAACCTCTAAGCACCGAGTTATTAACCCATCAGCGAGCTAAGTGTTCGGGCGGTGGTATTTTAGCCCCCTTCCACAGGTTCCCGTCTCAGATAAGTGTTTCAGTGCTATTATTGGTTTCATGCGTTTACCTGACTTGCATGTCTGCACTGGGGAATTTGGGCAAACTACTTGGGCACCTACAAAATTGTGTTTCATAAAAGGATAGCTTACTGGAATGGCAAAAAGCGCCGAAGTGTAGGTAGAAAAGGAAAAATATCCATCAGCCTGAGGAGCTGTTGACATTAGCCTTTTCTTCCTTCTGAATTCAAGCAGCAGCTACGAGTGGTACAAGCCTCCGGAGTCTCTGTAGGCATTGCTTTGTATCAGGAAATCTTTTGCTGAGGTTGGAAACAAAATGGTTTATACCAGATAGATATCAGCGAGTCCTAGACGACGACTCACGCAGTATGGCTCTAATTGGGTCATCCGTGTGATGTAAGTCACTGTGATGGGATTCTCCATGTAACTTTGAGGTACATCCATCCTTGAAGGTAAGAGAAGAAGGTTTGTCCTTGAGTTCATTGGCAGAGAAGCTGAATGCTGCATCCTCTCTCAAGCCCTGTATTTTGGTTTTCTTTTAGGTTTTGCTCCACAATTGCATATAAGGCAGACAGTGTCTTGGTATGTTCTGCATTCCCAGTATGTGCTCCCAAGAAATGGGGAATTCAACACAGTTACAATTTCATTATAGTGTTGTATTGGATGCCAGTTTATAAGGGCGATCAGTCTTGTTTTTTTGTTGTTGTTGTTGTTTTTTTTATCTCAGCACCCATTAAAGGGAGCTACATGTTCTACGGGTCAGGCACTTTCACCTCTCAGAGTTTCTAAATTCAAACTGCCTGGGGAGTCTGTTTACTGAACATGTAAACAGGAGAAAGAAAAAGAAAATAGAGGTACCCATTTTTTGTTTCAGCATCTATTTAGAAAAAAAAAAAGTGTTTCTGTTTAAAGACAAGCTTCACAGTTATTCTGGCCAACTAAGAATAAAAAAAAAGGAAAAGAAAAAATATATATTTTTAGAAAGCCTTTACTGTTTCCTTAATGTGTTCATTTCTCAAATGCACCTCAGTTTCAAAATGAGGAGTTTTTGTGTTTTGATTTTTGTTTTTAGCTGAAAATATCACCAGAACCTATTTGCTGTTTCTGACTTAAAACTGTCAATGTTTTGGTCAACCAAAAACTGCTTTTCCACATGAATAGTTATCATGCACAAAAACGCACCCACCCAGATATTTCCACTAGGAAAAAGTTCCTTTTTTCCTATAAATGCTTGTATCTGGCATAAGAATAATGTCATATAGAAAAATGACAGAGGAAAAAGAGGATCACTGCCTTTGTTATCATTATGCTGGAAGAAAAAAAAAAAAAAAAACCACTTTGCTGTGTTTGCTGAAAGTGATTTAGCCAAATGCTGGCCCACAGAGGGTGAGCAGATACAGGACCCAGCCGGCTGCTCCACCACGAAAGGGAAACCTCCAGCACTGCAGTGCCTGGGCAGCTAAGAGCGGTCGATGGGCGCAGTGAAGCTCACCTGAGTTTTTCTGCCAAAACTTTTAGACCTGTGATGTTGTGTGCATTTAATCCACTCTTGTGCTGTGGATGTTCCTGAGGTTATGATCAGTGAACGGTTTTAGCTGCTGTGAGTAAGAAGTCCTGAAACTTGACTGCTCATAACCAGGTCCAGCTCTTCTGCTGGGAAGTGTGGTGCCTGAACTCGGCCCGTTTAATGCTTCAGCCAGCTGCTTCTTTTCCTGAAATCTGTCAAATACTCCAGGTTTAAAAAGCCACGTATTAAAACCTTCATCTTAATTGGATCAACAACAGCAAGAGCATTTCTCTGACCTTGGCCTACAAATGTATTTCAGCTTCATATGCATACTGCAATTCGATATGTATCTGTAAGGGCTTATCTAGATGAGGAAGTTGCACCAGCTTAAACTTAACCTGTTGTTGCAAATTGATTTCTCTAAATCAGTTTGAATACCTGTGGAAATGCTTATTTCAGTTCAAAGATTTTTTTTTTTTTCTATTGATCTGTGTTAAAACCCAAATAACCTTGGTTTTGTTCTAACGGCAAGAGTGCTCCCACAGGTCTACACATCAGCTATCTTAACTGGTTTTAAAAGCCGTGCCCTTAATTATGTGGCTGTAAATCCTTTGCATAGATGAAGTCTTTGTTTAGGTCTCTGGCCAAGGCCAGCCCCAACTATATTTCAGGCCACCCCAGCCAGGTTGCCCCAAGACATTGCTGGGCAGTTTGGGTAATTCCCTCCGGCAACATGCCCCCAGGAGATATTTTGCATAAGACTGCATTGTATGTTGCTCCCTCTGCCTTTCACAGCGCCCAGATACAACATGAGCAGCTTTGTACCCCCAGGCATCCCTAGAAGCCCCTTTCCATGCCACAGAGCATGCAGCATGTCCCCTCAGCTTCACACCACAGTCGGTGCGACATGTTCCTTGCCCTATTCCAGACAACTGAACTGAACAAAGCACACGCAGAACGAATGACGGTTGTTTACTAGAGCCATATAAGCACTGAACAGAGCCCAGGGGACATTCAGGACCAAGTGGTACATCTTGTGGCTGTGACAGGGCTTGCCCTGTGCAGTGTGGCCATGCAGCTCCTGCTACGTGCCCTCAGAGCCGGGGACGCCAGGCTCCCTCTTACTTCGCTGTTCAGACACAGCTTGCACAAAACACTGCTAGCTTGGGCTTGGATTGCTTTTATAAGGTCTTCCTTCGCTGAAGTTAATCAGTGCTTTTCAGTAGGAAAATGTCTTTGTATAATCCGTATGACTGGTTTTCTGAGCCAATCCAGCTACAGAGATGTACTTTAATATATGTTCTGTCATACACAGTTGTAATCAAACTTTATATTCCTCCTGAGCTGTTCAGTCAAAAATGCCAAAGACAGGCCATTTCAACAATTTTCAATAGCTGTGTCTACTGTCTCAGAACTATGATAAACTTACAGGCTTTTCTAATACTAGAGGGCTAACGTTGCTTTACACTGCCTGTCTGCATGTGCACACACACAAGATTAGTAGGTTGATCACCTTTGTAGCAGAAATTTACTTTATTTTTTTGCTTTGCAGAGCATTTAGATAGCACAATGCCAAGAATTTTTCAGTATGATTATATAACAAGAGACCTTTCATCAACCTTGTGTTACTTACCGAAAAACTGCTTTATTTTGTTTATGGAAGCACGACTTTTTGGGAAACTAATGACATTTGCATTCCCACTTGTATATGATGTGCACAGAAGTTGTAACAGAAGATTGCATTACCAGTAATATTTCATTTTTTCTGCCTCCAATGATTGAAGTATTTGCATGTCAGCTTAAGTGCAGCTTATATTCATATTTCAACTCCCAGGAAAATTCAGGAGTGACATAATTTACAAAATCTAGCACCTCAAGTTGAAGAAACAAGTAGCTAAGGATGTCAGAAATCTTATGCCATGAAATAAATGCACATTTTAATTTTTGGAGACAAATTATGCTCAATAATTTGAACTGTGACACCTGCTTTTTATGATGCGTGCTTTCTATGTCTGGAATTTTATTTTATTTTATTTTATTTTGCTTGACTGTAAGCCTATGTTCACTTACAAGCTATGGTTAGATGAGAAATGCCATTACAGATGATATTTGTAGACTGATAGTTAATCATTTTGGGAAATATTTGGAAGTGCTGCTTTCTTTCTGTGCTTTAACATGAAAAGCAGAGAGTGTTTGGGGTTGTTTTTCATAACAGTTTTTACAGCAAGAAGTAGAGGGAAGAAAAAGCACAGGGTGGTATGCAGTGTCCATTGAAACCAGCATGAAGATTCCCTTTGGCTGCAGTGAGCCCCTGGTGCCCCTCCTTTACGGGCCCTTTAAGCTAATGTGTTTTATTTCACAGTTTCAGGCTGGCTACACACATGCCCACATGCTCAGCTGTGTGCAGTGATTTGTTCAGCTGTGGTTCACCCACATTCGGTTATGTGCCCACATCTTTGATTGACATTACTGGTTATGCTATTTTGGGCTTCCACCTCAAGCGTTCATCTGACACGAACCACAGGATTTTACACGATACTGAAATATTTGCCAGGTAAACTGTCTCACCAAGGGATTAACTGGCTCGATCTGCACATGAATTAGTTAAAAAAAAGCTTCACCATTGCACATCCACATCCGAAATTTCCTGCAAGTGCACTGCAAAGTTATGTTCAGGAACTGAGACATAGCCTGTGAGCACACAGCGTACTGCTGCCTTGCAGCGAGGGCACGGTTGCCATTCACTATTGTGACTGCTTATTGCATTTAGCATCATGGTTAAACATCTCCTGTGCTGCTTAGCTTCTGTGTGCTAAGAGAGGGGATGCAAGAGAGAGAGGTTTTCTTTCCTGTGTGCAGTGGGATAATGTAATTCAGAGCGCAAATCAGAGTAAAAGCCTTCCATAATTCTTCTCCATCTTTCCTCAACATTTGTTTGGGGGAATGGGGGGAGGAACTAAGCGAGTAAATACTGGCAATTTGTCATCACCCTGTTAATAACTACAAGTAGGCTGCTGCAAAATTAGAGTCATGCAGTCAGTAGAGGATCAGGGCAGCAAGGACATACAGGAAGGAAGGACAAAAAGCTGCAACTGAGAGGTTTCTGGACCTGTTTTCCTGGGCATTGCTCCTTGGAAGAGGCCTGCTACGGCTGAGTCCTGCTAAAGCTGTGCAATGGCCAGTACAGGGTGTAGAATACATGAAGCATAAAAAAAATATTTCAGGAAACTTGTATAGATCTTCCCTGCAGACATTAGTTTTCTTTTCATCTATAACAGTGAAGGGGCAAGGCCTCGTAGGAGTTTGGTGACCCACTGTCACTACTGACTGCTGGCTAGCTGGCGTGGGGCTAGTCTGCAAGGTGCCGGGGGGGCAAAGTACTGGTGTGTGCAGCCATGAAGCGGGGCCACCATGGTAGCCAGGGGGGCTGTAGGGGTTATTTGCAAAGGATGTGAGACCGTACCAGGGCCAGTGACATTCTCAGTAGGAAGAGTGGGTTCCCACATCAGCTGAGCAAGGCTGGGAAACCAGCGACAGCAGTCGTGTCAGGTGTGTCGCCAGCAGATTCTGTCCAAAATTATATTGAGCAGCCCAGGAAGACAGGTCGTGCCACAGCGCTGTCCCCAAAGCTGAGGTGCAGAAATAAGAAGGAAACATATGTTCTCCAAGTAGGAGAAATGCAACTTGCAAAGCTCTGTGATCTCTGTGCCAACTCAGAGCTTTAATTGGCACAAAAATTATCTTTACTAACACCTGCAAGCGAGTGTATAGTACACTGTAAAATTAATAGTCAGAGGGAGAAGGAATGCCTCAGAGCTCATAGAAAAAAAAGAAAACCCTTTCCTCTTGCAAATGATGGTGTAACATGGTAACTCAGGCTGCTTGAAAGCCAAGGGCATTAATAAAACCAAGAGCCAGAACCATGACACCCTGCTTTATTTCAGGTGTGAGCCTCTTCAGTAAACGTGCTCTCCTTCAGATGAAGAAACCTGGCTAAAGCTGTGCAAGCTTGTTGTCATGAAGGGCTGGTCCGGTGGGGAGAGATACACAAGCACCGCAGAATAGAAGCCTGGGACGTGTTGAGACAGTGTAAAGAGAGTGAGGTTGGTTTCTGGTGAGGTATTTTCTGCTGAGCAGTGGGTGGAAGGAGTTGTTAAAAACATAAGGAGCAGAATTCATTAATTTGACAGCCTCCTAACTTAAGGTGCTTACAGCTTCCCTGTGTAGCTGTCATATATGCTTCCTGCTGTGCTTTTTCCTGCTTAGCCCTGACAATGAGGCCAAGAAGGAGCTTCCAAATCCTTCGATTTTCCATGATCTGCCTCTGTGCAAATGTTCACAGGTGACACAGATGGAGGGAGGTGACTTTCCACCTCTACTCTTGTGAGACTCCACCTGCAGTACTGCATTCAGCTCTGGGGCCCCCAACATAAAACGACATGGACCTGTTGGAACGAGTCCAGAGGAGGGGCATGAGGATGGTCAGAGGGCTGGAGCACCTCTCCTGTGAAGAGAGGCTGAGAGAGTTGGGGTTGTTCAGCCTGGAGAAGAGAAGGCTCTGGGGAGACCTTATAGCGGCCTTCCAGTAGGTAAAGGGGTTCTACAGGAGAGCTGGGGAGGCACTCTTTATCAGGGAGTGTAGTGATAGGACAAGGGGTAATGGTTTTAAACTAAAAAAGGGCAGATTTAGATTAGATATACGTAATAAATTCTTTACTCAGAGGGTGGTGAGGCACTGGAACAGGTTGCCCAGAGAAGTTCTGGATGCCCCATCCCTGGAGGTGTTCAAGGCCAGGCTGGACGGGGCTTTGAGCAAGCTGGTGTGCTGGAAGGTGACCCTGCCCATGGCAAGGGGGTTGGAAGTAATTTAAGGTCTCTTCCAACCATACCCATTCTATGACACTGAGCACTTGCCTAGCTACTTGCAGAGTAACTCAGCTGGGGGGGCTGAGATATCTCATCCAACACCCAGCTCTTCACCGAAGCGATCACTGTTGCAGTTTGAACGCAATGGGCTTCTTGTTTAGGCTGAACCAGCCCGTTGTTTGAGACCTGGGGTGTGAGGGACCAGTAAGGTCTCAACAGATATGTCTTCCTTGAAGCAAACAGATTGTTTGGTTCTTGCACTTGGATCAATTAGACATTCCCAAAAATGCAGTCTGTAAGGACTGGGCCCATCAGCATCTGTATGGATGCATTTTTCACTGTAATGCGTGACTCTAAGGCTTTTAGCTCTCCAATAGTTGAGCGAGTTTGCAAATTTACTGCAGCAACAGCCACGTGATGTGATCAAGTTCACAAATCTTGCATCATACAAAGTAGAAGTGAAGAGGTGTGTTGTCCCAGATTTGCACAGCGTGTCAGAGCTGGGGGAAAAATTAAGCATAAAAAGGCACATCTCAGTAAGAGGGAGCCATGGGGGATCCCTGATGCAAGACCTGGGTGGGGTTGTTGTTTGGGATGTTGTCTTTTTTCCCTGCCTATTTGAACCCTTTTTTTCCTGGGGACCTCAGCAGGGGCTTTGTCCAAGTTCACCCAGCCAGAAGCCTGATCCTATTCAGATCAGAGCTGGCCAACAGTCTGGGTGGATAACTGGTGCTTGAGTGGTTACATGGATCCGTAACACCCTTAGAGGGTAGTGAGGATTTTCACATGCAAACATAGCAAGAGTGTTAGCCAATCTGAGGACAAAGGGAAAAATAATGGAAGGGAAAAAAACACTCGGATTTATTGAAATTGGATTTATCGAATTTCTTGTAGAAACAATGTCTTAGACTTAAGGGAGGACTCAGTCATTCAGTCATTTGAAACATTCATTAAAGAAGGATGCTCAGCTACTGGAAAACTGCTTCAGTAAACCACGGGGAAGTGTGTACAGGTTTTACTTCTTTTTCCTGAAACATAGAAAAAATTGCAGCTTTCCAGCAGCAAAAGTTACCAGGAGGGCTTCTGGAAATGCTCATGTTTCATATTTCTCTTTTTTCTTTTTTTCTTTTAATTGTCACTTCACCCCCAGGAACACCACAGCGGACCAGAGCACCTGCGCAGGGGTGAATCTGAGGGATGCGGTGCCGGTGGCTGTGAGGCCGTCCCCCTGTCATGGGAGGGTGCCAGGCAGGAGGTCTGCCCCTGGGACTGCCCCTTGGAGCCCTTTTTGGGAGCCGTTTGGATGCTGCCCAACTCCAGCTGGCACAGAATTACCCAGTACCTAATTACAACAACCTGGTGACAGCCCAGCAAGAGGACTCCTTCATTAGACATGATGGTCTGGATGCCACGGCTGGCTTGGGAAACTCTTAAATGGTTATTGCTGGAAACGGCGAGTGCATACCAGGGGAAAGATCACTCCATAAATGCGCTATATTTCTTACATTTTTTCTCTGAGCATCTGTTATTGCTCTCTGCCACAGACAGGATATTGGATCCTTAGCTTGGCTCAGCATAGTCAATCTTCTATTTTTATGGTTAGATCTGTAGCAGCAGCTACAAGGAAAACTTTAGAATACTTGAGTGGAAAAAATCCTTTGATAGTATTTGTGTCTTTTTGTTTGCCCCCTGCCATATTAAGCAATACGAGCGAGATGTGTCAGTGTTGATCAGTATGTTCCCATTAGAGGTATTTGTATTTCCATTATATTATTATAATGTTTAATATAAGTACAGTTTTTATATATTTAGATATTTTATAAAGTAGAAGAAAACCCTTTTCTGATACTGTTGTTTGTGCTGTAGTGAATAAAAGCTCTCACATTGTGTGGCATGTAGTGGAAAAGCTTTTTGCCTTTTTACTTTGATCAAGTAGAGTAAAGAATGGGTCAAACTAGTAGAAACCCTTCTGATCTAAAAATAAAGCAATGGCCTAAAAGAACTGCACTGCACCCAGGGACCTGTGACAAGGTCTATTCAGGGACTGAATGCATGGCCTCTGGATTTCAGAAACATGCTTTTCCTTCCCTTTCTGCAACTTGCTTTGCAGTTTTTAGAACCACTTGCCATGAAGCCAATTTGGTGATTTGGAGTGCGAATAGCTCATCATCGGCCAAACAGAGGAGCAGTGAGAAGTCTATCCTTGCCTTTGGTTGGGTTCAGAAGGTCTCACATCTCTCCTGCACATTATATACAGCATCTCTCTCCAGGCCACTGTCAACTCTTGTTCATCCTTTCCAGCTATCTTCGTATCTGGTGTGTCCTAGGGATTATCCAAGCACACGTCATTCCTTCTGTGTCCAATTCTGTCTCCTGCTTTAGTGCCCATGCTGCATCTCCTTTGATGTGTGTAATTGCCTGAGCCACCCCTTCATTGATTATGCCCCCTCAGGTGTTAAAATTCCCAGAAGCAGCAAAGTATGTAATCTTGATGACAATATGGCTGGAACTTCTTTAGCAGGAGTTTCTGCAGTGGTGGTAAGCCTTAGCTACGTTGACTTGGAATTAGCATTTCATTGCTAGTGTCACAAATAATTAAAAATGACCTGAAGTCACTCCAGCAGTTTTTAATTGCTACTCTTCTCCTGTGAATTTCTGCTAGCAACAATGGACAAAATAACAATACAGCATAAAAGCAGACTTAGATTTCTTTTTTATTATTTTACTGTTCCTACTGATGTGGTCACTGCAGGGCATGTGAGCATAAATGCAATATGAAAACCGTGACCACCTGTTCTTTTGCTGAGATGAATGAAGAAAAAAAAAATCAGTTAAAACAAACTTTAAAGTAGGTTTACTTTAAAATGACCCCAACTTTGCAAATTCAAGCCTCTCAGGCTCCAAATAATAATTATTATAGCATCTCATTGTTTTCAGATAAAATCCTCCTCTCCAAGAATGGTCCGTTTTTCTGTATTTACCGAGGAGCCACACAAAAGCAATTCATTCCATTTGATGGCTTCCACTAAGCTCAGGTCTCCTTGGTGTTATAGAAATACACAGAAAGAAGCAATCTTTACCTGAAGAAATTTAAGGTCTAGAATCTTTAAGGTCTTGCAGAGAAAAGCCTGATGCCACATTGTTGTGGGCACAGAAAACCTCAACTTTTTTCCAGTAGCAAATGAGTATTTTTGAAAATCCTGTTGTAGGGGTGTGCCCACAGGCATCAGGAACTTCCTTTGCTACGGCTGCCTCCACAAAGCAGTGCTGGAGATGTCATGTGCCCATAACCCAGTGATACCCACTGGCTTTTGCATTGTAAATAGTGGCAAGAGTGGAAAAATATCTAATTTACAGTAGGCTGGAGGCGTATGGCTATGGCTGTGTATTACTCCTTTGTAGAGTAGGGCTTATAGGACTAAACATGACACAGCATGGTGTCTTGGGGTCACTTCCTAGCAGGCTTGCCAGATGCCACTGCCAAATGGGAGATTCAACCAGGTGCTTTCTACTTTGCGTGCCTCTGCCACAAGGGCTCTGCCTCCTCTGTGCTCCAGGCTTTCTCACCATGTCATTCCGTACACAGAAGTATCTGGGGCCTTTGGCACAGCCCCATGTTCAAAAGAAGCTCATCTTGGACCCTAGTTCTCTCAACACCAACCTAATACCATGTTGCCTTCCCCATTAGGCAACAGCCCACAGACAAACCCTTATCATAGGATCCCACATGGACGTATGACTCCACTATGCAAGTCCAGCCATGGGCTGCATCTGACATGCAGAATATACATAAGCAACAAAGGTCATCTTGTAGGATGTCCATCAGTGACATGCAGCAACCTGAAACAAAAAAGCTTAGTCAACTCCTGAGCTTCAGAAAGAAAAGTGCCTTGCATCTATGCATAAAATCTTTTCTGTTCTTAAGACTAGCCTTCCAGCTCAAGTGGTCCATTCTTCTAAGACAAAGTCCTGGCGCCGCAAGTCCTGCCATATGAGTCTGAAATGGTATGAGTCAACCTTCAGCAGGAGCGTCTCTTAATTTTGCTGTATGCATTTAAGTAAAACTTTTCTAGCCAGCTCACTTGCCTTGCCCAAGCTGATAAATGACCCGTACACCTAGATATATTTCCAGAGTTCTGCTCAGTCTTTTTGATCTGGTTTCACATCCACAAACAACTATTTTCATCTCCTCTACATTTTAAAAGCAGAACTTAGAGTATAAAGGTTATTAGTTTCCAGAACCTCCTGTCCCTGGGCAGTCTGCTAAGGTCTGTGACTACCAACAGCAGCTTGCTGCTCATTCTTGTTGTGCTGACATGTAAGTTTGTTCAAAGCCCCCTGAAGAACTGGAGGCTTGTTGCACTCATAAATTTTCCAGGAAGTCTGCCAGAGGCATAACATGCTCCCAAGTATCTGAAAGTCATCAGTGAACTCTAAGAAGGAAATATTTAGAAACAAAACTAACATTGAATGTTTGCACTTTATACAAACTTAGTAAAACAATCCTCAGAATAGTTTATTGGTGTGCTTTAGAAAGCTGAAATACTATGGAAACAATTTTATCCTCCTGGTCAGAGAGAAAGGGCTGACTTACTAGCCTTAGTATACGTAGAAAAATTGTCGAATACCCACTTGTTAAGCAGTTAAATACAGGCAACGCAAGATGCTATGAGCAGAAATCTGGGTCACTTAAAAACTGAAAGTGAGTCCAAGATGGGGAGGGCGTATCTGTAAAGGCATCTTCAGGCTTATGCTTGTTTGGAAGGAGCAGCAGCAGCAGCTCTAGAACTTCTCTAGGAGTGGCGATAAGAAATTGTGACTTAGCCTTGAATTCTTACACTAAATTTTGGAGATACCTGAACAATGTGGTATCCCTAGGCTGAGGCAGTTAAATCAGAGCTTCTTACTACTATTAGTTCCAATACTGTCTGTGCCAGGGAAGCCTTTGGTGATTTGGTTTAGCCACAAGTCATGAAATGGAAGAAAATATCTCACCAGAAATCTGAAAACTGTGTTCTGGACATGCATGGAGAACAGATTTTTTCATCGGCTAAGAACCGATGAGCATATTAAGACAAGAGAGAAGGTCATGTGCCTGCATGGGAATTTAACTTGTAACTTGCTGAGTTAAGCATTCTTGCATGTAAGTTGAAGTGATAATCTTTCTTTTTTTATTTTTAATAAATGCTAAGTTACTGTTAGTTAAATCTGCAGATGAGGATTCCATGTTCTTCTGGAGATTTTATTTCTTCCTTTGGAAGCCATCTTATATCAGGTGTGGGACACAGGATAATGGCCAAGAAAAATTTGACTTCCAGTCTCAAGTGAAGCTAACTGGGTCTCACTGCATGTAAAATCCTGTATAATAATGCATTTATTGATTTTCATCCAGAAATCTTTCCTACTGTTGCTAGTTTTCCCCACCAGCTGAGAGTCTGGCTTCCATGCAGCTGTCTCACCCAACCATTCCCCCAGCCTTGAAGAGTTCCTTGAAAAATGGATTTGGGATGCCCACAAGTCTGTCTGGCTGCTGGGGCTCCCTACCAGGCCTGCTGTACTGCCGCCTGCAAAATAGCTGTTATTCAGACTAATGCAAGAACCAGTGGGTAGAAAGTGGCTGTGAACATATCTAGGATGGTAATTAGATAAATACTTCTGAGTCTCAGAAGAGGACAGGTCTGGAAAAGCCTTTTGTTGTAGCTGTGGTAGCTAAATCCTGAACTACTTCAATTAAAAATGAAAAGTTCAAGCAGTTTATATTCTGCCTGCAAAATAAGAGACCACACCAGCCTTTTCAGCCATTGTGCTTCCAAGCCTGAATATTAACACGGGCACATCAGACGTCCCTGCGCTGCTCAGCAGTAGCTACAGGCACGTTGCCAGTAACCCACACCTTAACGCCTCGCTGCTGCGGGGCATGGGAACAGAAGCATGACAGGCACATGGCGCGCAGCCTTATGCTTTAACGAAGGGTTAAGTCAGGCCAAGCCTGTCGAACAAGAAGTGATGATGGCTCTTCAAAAGTGAAATCCCCTGGGTTGAAACGCCATTTCCAAAAAGTCACTCGGGGAAGTTTGGGCTCCCTCTGTGGCTGGTCAAGCTGTGGGGCGCGGCTGGGCTATCCACAGGTCTGGGATGCCCACACATCGCACAGGACGGGTGTGCAGCCAGGGGATCACCACTGCCGAGGGGAGTGTGCGATGGGATGGGACTAAAACATCCTGGGATTTGTGACAGAAGGGTCTTCAGAAATGTATAGGCACTCATTTACATTTTTTCAATCCTGCGGTTTACCAGTTGTATTGCTGATACTGGTCCTGAACATGTGCTTCAGTGACACTTACTTGTCAATAATAAATAAATGCACTGCTTTGATCTTGATCAGGTTTAAACAACATGAACATTTTCCTGTGACATGGCAGTTGAAAAGATGGTCCGTACCTAAAAGTTTACGAGCAATGGGTAAATTGGTGGAGACACACAGGAGACCAGCAAACTGAAGGGATGCTGCCAGCCGCAGTGTTAAGCAGAGGTTTCTGCTCAGCTGCAGCCTGACCACTGTGAAGTTTTGCTGCTGGCATCACAGTAGAGCAGGGTTTTAAGGAGGGATTAACCACCAGAGCATCTTCCTTCTGCTTCCTTTTGTGCTTTCGCGCTTTCTCTGCCAGCTCCAGAGCAGCAGGTAAGTAGCCCACGGTATTGTCAGAGTTTTTCTTGTTGTTATTGATGATCTGCAGCAGCACAATGAGAGTGAGTGGAGCCTTGGAGAGTAAAGCTCCAAAGAAACAAAACTAAGAAAAATCGATGTTTGCTAACGTAGAAAAGAAAATTATCTGCACTGAAAAGAACTGACTGATGGAATGGGGTTTCTGAGTCCCTGCCTTAGCTCAAGTAGGCAATCGCCCTCATTTAAAGAAAGAAAGAAGCAAAGAGAGAGAGAGGAGAGAGGAGAGAAGAGAGGAGAAAGGTAAAATGCTGCTTCTTGAATTAGGGCAAATACTCCTCCCATTCTTGGATGTTTCAGCTTTGCCTGTAGGAGTCTGCTGAAGTCAAAGCACTTTGTAGGATGTATTTTCATTTTATATCCAAATAGCTGTACATTACCTTCTGTGTCCCTCTCAGGTATGTAGCGTCCATGAGCTAAGCTGTATTTAAAGCAGCACTAGGAGGAAGAAGTAAAATACTGGTGCTAATTTGTGGCAATGGAGAAAAAGACACTTTAGTTCTTTTTTTTTATTAGCAATGCATGGAGCTCGTGTGAATGGGCCCAGAACAGGGTGGTTAGCTCTTATTCAGAAGTGTGCACTATATGGGATTATTGATTTCTTCTCTGCTTGGAGATAAAAAAGAGAATAAGCAGGAAACTGTTTTCACACTTGACCTCATGCATGTTCAGTGCTGAATTGTTTCCTAGCAGGTTCTCATGCATCCATTTTTAACCTTTAGATACTGCTGTCTTTACGCACTCAGCAAGGGCACTCCACACACTGTTATCTCCTCCTAGCCATCAGCTAATTGGTCTTTCCAAAATACACCTCATTCAGCCCCAAATTATCAAATCAATGGAGTTTTTTGAACAAATCATTAATCATCTTACCACTGCTTGTCTGCTTGGTTTTGTCTGCTTTTCTCCACCCATTCACATTCTGTACTAAGCTATTGTCTTGAATTATACCTATTTTTCGTCTTCTGTTATTAAACTATGAGCAGTGGTGGTGCTTACAAAAATCAGGAGGAAAATGATTAATTAGAGCATACATCAATAATCTCTTGGCTTTCCCTTACTACAACGTAGCTGTAAAGGATTTAGCAACTCTAGAAATAATAGCCTATGAAATAAATATCTCCCTTTTTATTGAGAAGTACACTTAAATTACAATTTTTTTTTTAAAACATACAATGTATTTACCTGCTCTACAATTTCAAAATTGGTTGTTTTATAAAAAAAGCAATTATTCTTGCTTGCGTAGTTGACACAAAGCTGTGTGTTATATAGTGTAGAAAAGGGTATGGAATTATTCTTGTAACTGGTGAGTTCGTTTCAAATACCTCTTCCACCTCTGTTTTGTTTTATTCTAAGATCCCATTGCTAGCTGTTTACAGTATCAAGTGGATACAAGTGACTCACACAAGGGCTCTGGATATTTAGCCACATATTTCTTGAATTACATGGAAACATGTTCGGTCACGTATGTGCACAGTGCCCATATTTTGTCACCGGCTATTGCTCTCCCTCACGTTGCTCTACCAACCCTGAATGAGAAGCAGCAGTAGCCGGCCTTGCACTGCCAGCAAGAGATGTCTAGTTCAAGTTCAATATACCCTAAGCATTTCTGCAATGTTTCGCCATCACCCTTCTAACTTGCAGCAAATGTGTTTTAAATGCTGAGATGGAAATGCAAAAGTCTTTAGTTGTGACAAAAGAGCAAAATGTGTCACTGATATGCTTTAAAAACATAAGGGCAAAAGCTGTTGGGATTAGCATATGCCCTTTAGTGTCAAATCTCGGTTTGTATTCTAAGATACAACAAGAAGCTAAGGAATAATAACAACATTTTTGGATGGCATCCTTTTGACCTTGTACTGCTTATAATGAACTCTTTTTTCCTGCACTGATACTTTAACTCCTCAGTTATTTTAATCCAACTGATGCAATTTCTAGCAGATATTTACAAAGGAAACGTGCAATTTTAGCTACAGTTAAAAGACTGGTGTTTAAGGCAAGTAAATAATTCCAGATAGTTCCTATTGGTTTTCTAGTAGTGTCATATTTCCATGAACAACAGGACATTTTTAAAATATAAAACAACAATTGAATTGTCACAGTATGGGTGGCATTTCAGTTCTGCACCACTTTCTCACTGGACCAGAAGATAAAAGGTTGAAATATTAAGGGACATGGAAACAGACGTGCTTCATCTGTTAGCATCCCAGCATGGCACCAGAAATGCATCAGTGAAAAAAAACATTAAAATGATGTCCCAGCAATGTTAACCCTTGTGTCACCATTCTTTACCTTTAGTCCACACATTTTTCTCCTCTTCTCTGAAAATGGGGGTAAAGCCACTGTAGAGGCAAGCGCCAGGGTTTGTTTTAGGCGATTGTGGTGAAATTGCATACAAAAGTGTGAGCTGGCTGCTGAGGACCTGCATCTCTCTCCAAGGGCATCCTCCAGAACTGAAGCATGTGCACCGGTCTCCGATGCGTCCCGGGTTGTCACCCCCTCACAGATCCACCACATTTTCTGCAGAGCAGGTGACTGCACGAGAGTGCCTGGGCTCAGACTCTGAAACTTACAATTTTCCCCTTGGGGAGGCAGCCCAGATTTACTATTTAGTCACTGACCGCCTGTATCTCCATCCATATAGGAGTATGATATTGTTTCAAAAAGGTCCTGCTTGCATACCATTAAGAAGTGGTTTCTCCTTCAAAGCTAGAGTAAAACCTGTCTGATTTCTAATTGTATGAAGACAGAAGAGGAGTGAGAAAATTAAAAGGGACAGAAATGTAACATAAATAGTAGACTTTCAACAGCTTCGGAATCTTAAGTTCAATGTAAAACGCTTTTTGAAAAGGTCATGTAGTAGAAACCATCAATTTTAATAAGACATTCCTCTCTGCTGTTGAGGCAAAAGTGTCAACATGCAACAACCTCCTACCGAAAGTGCATGAAGGAAAAGCCCATGGTGTATTTAAATACTATTGGAAATGATGAGAAAATATACTCTTACAGAATATGCAATTTATGGATTAAATAAAATCATGTATAGAGAAGGTCACAGTCAGTAAGGCTGGATGAAGAGAATGAAAAAGGAGCTGGCTTGTGTGGACCACGTTTTCAAAGCAGTGCCTGAGCAACTCTTTTGTAGGACTCTATGTCTTGCATGCAAAGAGAAAATACCTCTCAGTAGCACATAGTGAAACACCTACAATCTGAATTTCTGGTCTTCTATTTACAATGGTGATCAGGTACCTGCACAAAATTCAGCATCAGTTCAGGGGCCCTGGAGAGTCACGTTGATTAGAATAGCCTGGTCTCAGTCAGAAACAGAAGAGGTCAGACTGCCCATGCAGACTGCTCCAGGCTCTCCAAAGTTTAATTGATGTTTACACAGGCTCCACTGATTTTTGTCCATATCATTTAACTTGCTTTCCCTTCTTCTAATCATTCTACTTATTAACAGGTCACTGTGTAGTAAATATAGTTACCCACTTTCTTTGAAGCTTGTCTTTCCTTACTATATACATTTCAACAAGGCCTTTAACTACTGCACGTATGGATTTAAGATATAAGTCGTTTTTTGGAACTACCTCTTGTTGATTTGTGCAAAGATAGCTTATGTGAATAAAATGTTGCAGCAACAACTTAATGAATGACTGATTTGCCCAATGTGTTTCTATTATTTATTGACAAATCTGAAAAAAAAAAAAAAGTAATTTAAATAAGAAAAAGGAAGTGAATGTACAGATTGGTCAAGCAGATTGTCCTTGCTTGTGCATGTGGTTATTTAGCTGACCGTATTATGAAGTATACATAAACCTTCAGCACACAACTGCTAGTGTTGCCAATAATAGAGCTAATAATACCTGTTACTGAAGTTATTGTGCTCCTTGAGTGACTACTTGCACCTACTGCCATTGCCACTGGTGAAGAAGATGGAAAAGTTAGAAGGCAGGAAGACAGCAAGGGAGAAGGAAGGGTTATGTGATAAGAAATTAGCTTGGATATGTAAGAAAGCCCAGATTTTTTTGAGGCTGTTAAGATGAACCAAATATGACAACTTGCCAACAGAGAAGTAAAGATAAGGCTTCCGCAAATTTCAGTGAGTCCAGAGTTTCACTTCAGAAATGAAAACACAATAAGAGGAAAAAAGGGCAGCTCCTGACAGGATTTTGGAACATGGGTGGCATAGAGAATGCAGCTGGTAACAGCAGACACCAAAACGCAGCTGCTCCTGTGTGTGATTTAAAGGGACAGCCAACTTCTCTTATTCTTACAGTTCTATTCCAGAACTTCTTGATGACAATCATTTTTTAAAAGAGCTTGTGTCTTTGGGTCCTGGTCACATACAGAGACCCAAGTCACATTGCAGAGCCATGGTTCATGTTTTTAAGTGATTACTTTATCACTTACAAAAGGAGGTATTATGGCCATTTTAGTCTTTATGTGCAATTTTTAAAGACCTTGTTTTACAGAAGCTGAGTGTAGGATCCCTGCAGGCTTAATGATCAAAATTCATTCTCAAGATTACATATTATTGCCATCATCCAGCTGTCATCTTGCTGTCTATTTTGTGTGTTCAGTCACTATTTTCTTTCTCTAATTCCTTGGATGGGGCGTTTTTCAATGTACCAGAAAAGGAAAAACATCAGATTTCCCTCAGGCTAATGGGTAGCAAAACTAGCAAAGCACAGCAAGCCTTTGATGTTAAGGAACAGAAAATATCCTATCTCTTGTTGATTGTGCTTTTATAGTACTCTGGTTAAAAGTGGACAGAAAAGTAGCAACGAGGCTGAGGAAGGGCTGAATAATGCTTACAGCAACTGTCTTCTTCCAAATACTTGAGAAATAATAAAGAGAGGAATAAAGACAGTGATGGCTCCTTTGTTTGGTGTTTAACAGTTCTCAAGTCCAGCTTTTGGAGTGTTTGTGTCAGCTGCACCGCAACAGCTATCTGCAACCATGGTACCAGCCCCCGGACACCAAAACGTCCACGTTCGAAAGCTGTGTGGCATGGGCAGGGCTCATACGCACACATGGTTGTCCAAGACATCAGCTGCCTAGAAAAATTAATTTCTGAGTGTAAAAAAACCTGCAGTGGAAATCTAGCTCTGCTCACTGTTGAAACGACTGTTTAGAAAATAATCCTTGCCTGTTATGAGATTCCTGTTACTCTATGACTGTTCCTGAGAGTCTATGCTGCTATTATTCAACTAACCAAATTAACCAATCTTTTTCACACTAACCTTATTGCAAGACTATGTATTTGTGGGTAGACAGCTGTTATCACAGTCTGCTGAGGGGTGCAGTCTCAGAATTACAGCAGAAAGAGAGAATGGCATTTATGCATCTTTCACTTCTCACCTGGGGTATAATAAATACGAGTTCTTGTGAGAGCTGATTGTTTGTCTTAACCAGAAGAAAAGAACATGTAAAAATGTCGCAATTCTGTTGTTCAGCAAAAATATGGTGGAAATTTTTGCTGGTCCCCAGAGAAAAACCTGGCGTTCTGTTCTTTTCTCATTTAATGAGGATCTATAAAACTGAATCCTTGACATTAATTTTTTCTTATCCTTTGCAATATTTTTTCATGGCTGACTGACTTCATCCTGAGAGTATCCCTTCACTCTTCTGTTTTTTCACAGGTATACTTAACTTACGGGATTCCAATTTAGTCAGGGGAGATCTCTGTTTCATCCTTACAAGGTGGAGTGAAATCTCTCTGTGGAAATGACTAGGACATTTCTTACCTGAAATATAGTGACCTTCACAGCCACACCTGGGGTCCTGTAAAGTCTGTGCTTTACTAGAGGTAAAGGTACTAGAAAGACTTAAACTTGTTTAAATGCAGTATCTCAGGATTCCCCATCTGTAGCAGAACGGGATAGTCAGATATTTCAGGTTATTTCCTTTTTAATTTGCATTCTTTGAGTTTAGTGGTTTATCCATCTCTTGTCTACCTGGGGCTAATGCACTGGTTCTTATGCTGGAGTCTAATATCACTATCTGGTACTTAAGAAAATGACTTTAGCATTTATTAGCATGTATTAGCTTTAATAAAAAGCAACAATGTGTTTGCTGTTTTGCTCCTTCATATATGAGCCACTGGTTTGAAACAATTTTTGAAACTCTCATAGCAAAACCATAATAAAAAAGTCACATAGTAGTGAGCAAATGAGATTCATGTTCACGTTTTTACATAAAATGCATATGCAAAGAGACAGATATGCATTTTGCCATTGAAAACCCATAATTTGGTGTGCTTTTCTAATGATGCATTTGGGAATTTTGAAAGCGTGCAATGCAAATTCCAAAGCACATCACAGAACGAAAAAAAAAAGCATCACTGAACTAAAAAAAAACAAAAACAAAAAAAACACTAATAATCTGGGAACTGAGCCAAAAACTCTCTTTGTATATGCAAACATTGCCTTTGACTTTTTCAATGTCTCACCTTTGTTTTTGCAGGTGGGTAACATCTGATAGTGCGAATACCACTGGTTGAAATATCTATATGATTTGTAAATTGCACATTTGTACCTTATTATATAACAACCAAAGGAGGATTCTGTTCGCAGATTAAGGCAGTTTGAGCCAGCTTGTGAGCTGGGTGTTTAAGTTCCCAATATACTCAATGCAAATCCAGACAGTACTTCAAGGATTGGTTCATTTGCCCATGTACTGGTCTGTAGGCCAGGCCCATGAGAGATGCCCTATGGCATCTCACACTATCTCCAGCCACTACTCCACATCATGTTCTCAAGGCATGGTCCTCACAACAGCCCTGTCAGCCCAGTGCAGGTATCTCAGATACTTTAAGGTGTCAGAGAGGTGCTAGATACCTCTACTTTGAACAACTTAGTGGGCTACTCATTATGCTGTGTGCGGAAAGGGATTCTTCTCCCTCCAGAGCAGACACCCACACATCAGTGGAGCAGTTCCCTTGGCCCCGCTGACTGTGCTGGTCAGACAGGGACATTCGTAGGGGGTCTGGTACTACAGGAGATGCTCAGGAGCATCTCAGATACCTGCACAGGGTAGGCAAGTACAACACAAGCTTACCAGCGACTGCTCTTTCTGAAGTAGTCTCTGGAGACTATCGTAATCAGATCCTCCAGGCCTCTGGAGACCATGGCCTACAGGGAACCAGAAACTGATCTTGCAGACTTAACATGCCTTATGCACAAAGTTATCATCCCTCATTTAAAAAGCTGAAGACAGGCATAAGAATAACTCATAATCTTTCCCTTCAGTGTACAAAATGCCAAGACATAAAATGGGGCCGGACTCATTCTTTCCCAGGGCTTCTCTTAACCAGAAAGAGAGAAAGGAAGCATCATTCCTGCAACACCGTGTTCAGAAGGGCAACTAAACAGCAGCCTGTGGGCCCTGTCCACAAGGATAAATTCCAGTATTGCTAATGCTCTGGCTTTATTAACAGGTTTGTGGTATGTAGTTTTTCGTAGAGACCAGCATCATATTATTTCTGAGAGTCAGCTTCAACTACAAAAAAAGAGAAAAAAAAAAAGAAAAAAAAAAAGGACAGGAGAAAATGGTAGGGAAGGGGAAAGGAAAAAGGAAAAGAAAGGGGATAGGGAAGCGGAAGGGGAGGTGAAAGACAAGGCAAGGAGAAATATCTAGACCTAACTTTTACAGAGGAATCCTTATGATAGTGAGTCATATGTACCCTAACAGCTCATAAAACAGAAAGAAATAAAAAAGCTTTTTCTTATTTATATTTTTTCCTTAAAATCTCCTGGCTTCTAACTCAATATCCCTTAAGGGAGTGTGATTTGTGAATTTTGAACATTTGGGGTCAGCAGTATTAAAACACATATGGATCAAGAGTAATGGAGGATGAGCAGAACAGTATAACGTCTCTTCAGATTTTACATCTGATGAATTCCACTCAAAGAGAAAAACATTAGAGGGAACATCGCTGGTAGTAAAAAGCTGAGCACTTGGATGCCTGCCATGCCCAATTCCCCATTGACACTGAAGTGCCTGAGATAATGCAGAACAGTACCTTGCAAGACTTGCTTTAGTTCTCCTTCACTGCATGTAAATGTTTCTCTTTCCTCCTACAGCAACCACTTAAAAAGCTGAGTGGTTATGTTACCCAAATGTTTCAAATATAAAAACTTACTGTAAGGTTGAGAACTTACCATAAGTATCTGCTGACTGTTTGGTCTGCTTAATGCTGAGAATGGACGTGTAATTTCAATCTATTAATATGCAAAGTGCCACCTTCCTCTCTTAAAGATGAATAAAAGGCAATATAATCTGAACTAACACCTCCCTTGTCGCCAAAGAGGTGGGGAGGTGGAGGGAGATTTTCCAGCTGCTGGGTGCAACATAACAGAAGGGGACTCCACCACCCTGGACAGCATTAATGTTCCTCTAAGGACTTGGCACAGTCTGAGGCTGAGGGGTGGCTGAGTGGGTGTCAGCTCAGCCAGCAGAGAGCAAGAAAGTGATTAGCAGCTGAGCAAGAGCCTCCAAGCCTTAACATCAGAGATCTGTTGAACAAGGAGCCGTTACACTCACCAATTTTGTCTCTTTAGCAAGAGAGGAATTCTCAGGCAGGACAAGACTGACTGAGATGCTGTTTCCAACCAGATCATTCCAGAGTCCCAAGCTTGTCTCCGCATTGCACTTGACTTTGCTGTACTTTTATGGAGAAGGGATAACAAGTGCATGTCCTGCTCCTCCTACCCCCTTGACGCTGCCAGTGCAAGCATGACAGAAACCATGGATCTCCCCTGGGGTGTATATGGATCATATGAGCTGATTTCCACACAAAACAAACAATTCTGAACTGATATATCTCCTGTCTTCCTGCTCTGGAGGGCTCATCATCTGCTTTTGATGTTATGACCTCTTCTTGGATGAGTAAGTTGTTCAAGTAATTGAATAGTCCATGTCATCAAATTTTAAGCACCATTGCTTAAAGGCGTTCCATGTTTTGAAATGACTTCACAGCAGTTGCTCAAAAAATACATTTAGAAATTTGACAGTAAATAGCTGCTATTTAGAGCAGAGAGGGTTTTTTTTTGCTTAAAAACAATAAATGGCTGTTTCCAGGGGATGCAGTGCTCTACAAGCCAATCACCAGTACAAGATGGCCTAAAAATTAGCTGTTGCCCGGGTAGCAATGATCATGATCTGATTACATTTGTGTTGTACAAACAGACATGGCACGAACAGATGATGTATAAACTTACATGTTTAAAAACACCATTTTTCTAAGAATTACAGTAACTGTTGACATAGCTGACTAGTTTTAAAGTAGTTCAAGAATGCTCTAAAAACAAAGCTTGCATAAATACCATGGGCAAACAGCTCATTGCTTTAAAAAAAAATACAAAAATAAATAATTAAGCATTCATAAGTAATAAAAAAAAAGAAACAAGACATAAAGAGTGGATAAAAGGGAATGCTGAAAAATATGGATAAGGAAAGCAAACAACCTATACTGATAAAGACACTGAGTACTCAAAATGCACTCAGAAGAAAATGAACCTTCCTTCAGACAGAACAGATGAAGACGGCAAAATGGAAAGTAATGATATAAAAACGTTCAGTAAATATACCTATTCTACATTTTAAACCAGGCAAGAAGATGCATCCACCCTATTTGATGCTGATGGAGAAAGTTACTGACAGTGACATCTTCCAGTTGCAGTGCAGAATATCAACATGCAAGTCAAAAAAGTATACTGCTATCCTGGACGATACTGATAGTACTTCAAGGATCTCATACAAACTAGTGAAATCCCTAAACACAACCAGTGTAATTCCAAATATTAAATGAGCATGAGGGGCTTACAAGCCAGTTTGTGTGATGTGCATAATGAAGAAAATAAACTAAAGCCCCAAGCTAAATGATAGTTAACTGTGGATTCTGCCAATGAGGAGTTAAAGGCTAGGGGTGAGATGCAAAAAATATTCAGGACATGAGGAAAAATTAAGAAAATCTTTAGGCACCTGCCTTAGAAGTTTGATCCCATAACACTCCTCTAACCACACACACCTAAAGCTTCAGGTTTCTGCTTGATCAATGCCTTCCAAGTTGCAGAGATATGCTGCAGTCTTGGTAAACTAACCCTTAGTTTAGAATTTGTGACACTTGTTCCATCCATGGAGATAGAGAGTAGAGACATAGAACATTGCAATTCAGGCATCCTCAGACCTAAGTCAGAAAGAGGAGCCCCTTGCCAGATGTTCTAGAAGCTGTCTTTACATACTCAGGCAGCAGAGATCTCACCTCAAAACTGGCAGTTCAGTTACCTTTGCCTTTTGCATGATGGTCAAGTGGTTAGGACACTTCTGCAGGAACCAGGACACAGGAGATTTAGTTCCTCCTGACCAGGTGCAGGGTTGCTCATCCAGGGCCCCACTAGTTTCCAGGCTATCAGGAATAGCAGGTCCTGAGCGACTGAGCTGCTTCTGCGTTTTACCAGATAACAAACACTGAATGAGAAACAACTTCCAAGTAGAAGTGCATATGCTTGGGCACAGCACCTGGGTGAGGTGGCTCTGCTGATTCTAGGTCAAACCTGGCTTGTGCCCCTTTCACCAGTTTTTCCTAAAAACTTCAGGGTGCTGATTACTGAGCCAGGTCAAGAGGGATAATGAGATCTAAGACAGGAATTTGTAAGACATTGAATGATTC
The DNA here is from genome assembly GCA_013399475.1 of Chauna torquata. Lineage (NCBI taxonomy): Eukaryota > Metazoa > Chordata > Aves > Anseriformes > Anhimidae > Chauna > Chauna torquata. Next base: position 236,071 of record VXAL01018952.1, read on the forward strand.
AGTGGAGTGAAAGCCAACACACCAACCTCTGGTGAGATAATGCTCAAGTGCTGAATTGGGGCACCAATTTTTTGTCTGAGGTCTTACTTTAAATTGCACTGTAATGGGTCTTTACTGTAATGCGCTACTTCTGACTGACTCCTCACTCAAGTAATCCAAGAATTGGTTCGCCCAACTCAGTTCTCAAGGAAAGTGAAATCACTCTCTGAACCCCACCACTCCTATAACCACAAATTGCAGACTCTATCAGGAGACTGACGATTTATCTGTCTCAGAAAACTGGCATCTTATTGCTAAAGGCAGGTTTGTCACATCAGTGCTGAAAACCTTGTCCTGCTGCCTCTCATGCTGCACCTGGTCTGTGGATAATGAGAAGACTTCAGGCTCCAGGACTGTCAGACTGACACTTTTGACAAGCTGTAAATCCTTGGAGGGGAGGGTAGCTTTTTCTTTTCTTCTTTTTTTTTTTTTAAGCAAACACCTATGGCTACAACTGAACACCTAGCCCCAGCTACAGTACATTGTCATTATTTATAACCTGGCTTTCTCCTTGGAGTTCATGCAGACTGCCTGGGATCTACCACTAAATGCCCAGGTTGTTTTGCTGACATGCTCCCAGCATTACAATCCCGTATCTCAACTGTGTAACAGCTTTTGTTCCAGCAATGACAAATGCCACCTTGTGCTGTTGGCATGCAGCCAGCACATCACTGCAAGGATTTTCTCCACAAACCTGTGACTTAGCCATCTCACCCCATCTGCATATCCTTTTAACAGCACTGCTGCGTCAGGCAAAGGCCGTGTGCCTTCCTCCCCTGCAGCTCTCTTCCTCTTCCTTCCCTCAGCACAGACAGGTCAGCTCCCACCTCCCCTCTCCTGGGGAGATGCTCAGCCTGCTCAGCTGTTTCTTTAAGGTCCCGAGCTGTGGGGAGAGGGGCCATCTCCTTGTTTTGTGTTTGTGTAACACACACGGACAGAGAAATGCCTCCTGTTTCCAGCTGCTTTGGTAATACAAATTAAATGAGGGTAGTGGCATGGCTACCTAATTACCCTGTTTTCTTCCCTGTGTCAGCAGCAATTTCAATCACTTGAATTTTGTATTGATGGGTTTAGGAGTAGGCACCATACCAAGTCTCTTCTTCTGCCTTCTGATGGCTGAGAGCTTCTGCACATGGGTCTTTAAAGAGCACAAGTGGCACCATGGAAAGTCACAGGCCACTGTTGTGTGCTCCTTAGAATGACCTTGGGATGTTTCTCTTCCCCTTCTTCGACTTATTCTCCCCTGTCCAGCCCTCCAACAGGAGGCTCTGGAGATCTCCGCCTTTGCTCTCCTGCTGAGGGAGGCAGCTCCTGCCAGTGCCGCCAGCCGTATCCCAGGCTCAGGCCACTCATGTGTTGCACTCCTAGCACCGGCCACACTGCTGCTCTACAGCTATTAGATGTTCTGCCACATTGCGCTTTAAAAAATGTGCAACTTCTGCTTTGATCTTGGCAGCCTGAGACACTGATTTAAATGCCTCCTACCTCCTTTCCTAAGTGAACACTTCAGCATCACTGCTACAAAGCGCGGCTGGCTGACAGCTCTTCGGGAAATGGCCTCTTGAAACAAGTCCCTGGGAGAGGGGAATATGGCATGGTGCCTTGCTTGCTTTGCAGATCTGAAATGCACAGGGGCTCAAATGACTAATTCTTTAAAGTTTTTTCTTTTTTAAATGAGCTTCTTTCTAAACACAGTGGGAGCCCTTAGTGCTGATTCTCACCCAAACAGCTTTTAGGTACATTCCACCCAGGACCAGTTCTCCTGTGCCTTAATTTTTTTGGTGTTGGATGTCCAGGCAAAGCCTCACTGCACTCCCCAAGTGACACCGCCTGTGCAGGGCGTCTGCATGGTTCCCTGGGGCAGCTCTCCTTAATTGGCTTCGAGAATTCTCTGCAATGAACTCAACAGCTCCCCAGATGAGAAGCTTGCATCAGTACTGAACCAAGAGCTAATCATTAATAGACATCTATAATTCAGCTCTAAGCTTTCTTGTAACCCACACTGCCTTTTCAAAGGTACATTTAACTTTATTTTTTTATTGCTTCTAGCAGAAACCTAAGAAAAAGCCTCCATGAATCAGCAAACTAATTGATTTTTGTATTAGCTTAGGATGTTTAGTATGTCTGCATAACTAAGTAAATATTGAGATTACTGCTCTCAAGGGTATGAACTTTCTGCAGAAGTTTTGGTTAGACCTGGAATGTGATATGATGGCAAACAGGGGATGTTGAAGAGAAAGCATATGTAATACAAAGTAGACTGCACTTCAGAAGTTATTTAAAGTAAGAAGCAAGAACAAAAGGAGCTAAGTGTCACAAAAATAATTAATGAAAAGCTTTTTCTTTTTTTTTCCAGATGAAAATTATACGAATTTATTATATGAAGATATAATTGCAGTTCAAAATAACTTCTGAAGTACATTTGTAGATAAGACCCCTGACCCTACAGGCAGCTGCTACAGAGCTTTGTTTCCTTCATCTGACATAGACTGTAATCCTTTTTAAACAAAAGTTGATCATACTTTATGAACATAGCCCAGTCAGTTTTTTCTGATGAGATTTGCAGAATGAAGGCAAAATCCCTACAAAATTGTTATGGAAGCTGATGCACACTCGTAGGCAGCAGCGATATTGACCAGCTGTATGAGCAGCTTCTTCCACAGACGCAGAACAGGCACAAAAGAGCATCCTGAACACTCAGCTGGGAATTTGGCCTAGAAACCAAGATATCCCTCTGTGCTGACTGATATGAAAATTAACACTGGTCTTGGACAACTGTTTTCCTCATGACATGGTACAATGCTCACAGCTTAATCTAATGAAACCAAACACATTGAGCGTGGTTTATGTTTTCTAATGCAATGAGCTTTGCCTAGGAGATCTCAGGTTTATAGTCTACTTTTTCCATTTCAGGTAAAATTTAGGTTCTTAGTACTATAGGAATTGCCATGCTGAACTGGACCAAAATCCTGTCTTGTCCATTGTCTTGTCCTTGACAATAGCCAGCAAGCAATACACCCCTGGGAGATATGAGTGGAAGATAATGTCTCTTACTAAGACAGCAGGAACCCTTTTTTGCCAAAGCATTAAGCACCTGACAAGTCTTGCAAGATACCATTTTCAAGATGACTTCTCTGAATTGCAGCAATTTACCTTACTAGATTTTCATTAGATAGCTGACTTTACCATGCATATGTGTGCAGTATATGTTTTAAAAGCTGTGTATTTTACAGCTACTGCTCATAGTTTTACAAGGCTTGTGGCTTGGTCAAATGAAACCAATTCCCCACACAACAAGCATAGATTTCTTTTCAGCAAAAGCTGTTTCCCTGCCAAATTCCACTTACAGCCCCAAGCCTTTTCACTCATCTCATATCTTTTTATATACAGCTGCTTAAAACAAGTGCTCATTTTAAATCTCCCCAAACTCAAAAAATGCCTCATCTATTTTTCTTGCCTCTCTTCCTCCACCCCCTTAAGGCAGAAAAGAAATACTTGACTCATTTTTTACTTTTTACCCATCTGATTCTGTAGAACAACAATTGCATAAGCCTAGAGCAATGCTCCAGTGGGTCCTCAAAGGGGGTTTCTAGAACTGGAAGTGCTTGAAAACTATCAGTGACTAAGAAACAAAGACGAAATGAAAAGTCTTCAGCAACTTTAACAAAAGGGGTTAACACCTCTGTTTTGATTGATGAAAGGATCCAAGGATGTAAATTTGAAGCTGGATAAGTAAATGCTTGAGTGTGATCCATTGTGGTAAGTTTCCATCCCTTAATGAAGATAAATCAACACATCTTTTGTGAAAGACAACAACTTACCTTGGGAGATTCAACCATTATCATGCACTGCCAGTCTATGACTCTAATTCTTGTTATTACAAGCCTGATTAGCTCAAAATAAAGGTGTGCTGAAAGCCAAGAAGATTAGACTTACTTTTGTTATGATGTTGAATTAAATTGACTGACAAAACTATGAAAGATTTGAAAAGAAGACTGTAGGGAAGGATTATCCTAATGTGCATAAATCTTATTGTAACTTCATTGCATTAGAGACTATTTTTGGAAGATCAGAAAAATACATGATGTTGGCCCATTACATACCAAACTGATTTTGTCTTACTCGTTGTTGAATAGCTATATTATAAACACATTAAGACTGTGCTTGCTGTGTCATAGCCATAGTTCTAGACCTTATTTGAGCCATAATTAACCACTACGGCTACTTGGTATGTTTAAGGCAGAATAGTACCTCAGAGACTGCAATCTTTAAGTGAAACTTCCAGTCACTTCAACCTGATATTGCTTAAATGAAATGTGCCAAATGTAGCACTTGGGCAAATCAATATACCAACCATAGGAAGGTTAGAGACCACAGGAAAACTGCTTGAGCCATATGACATTAGAACTAGTTTTCTTATCTCCTTAATAGCTATTTACCATCAAACAGGTATTTTGCTATACAACCAAAGTGGGGGAAGGACTTTGGAATTACTCTCTGATCATGCTAAATAGAATGCCAAATACCTTTTATAAAGGCTGACTTCTATTGAAAAATATTTCTTAATAATGGTAAGAAAGTAAGACTTACAGCTATCTGTGTGGACCCTTGTTCAGTTTAGCAGACTCTCCAGGAACTGAATAAGACCTGAATTGAAGTTTCTCTAAGTTAATGGATGCAGGAGTTTTGGGTTATGATTAAGATTTATCACAAAATAAGGAAGGGAAAGTTGTGGATTCACGTCCTGCTTCAGTTTCCTATGACTGTATACTCAGACAGCTAATTAATTAACAAAACCAGTTTAAAATTTCACTTTTGATTTAGAATTGAATTGAGATGCAATTCAACATTCCCAGTTTGGCTGGGAACTGATATATGGCACACTATGAAGGAAGTTATGAATTACATATACTTTTCTAACGATCATTGACAAAATTTACCTTTAAAATGTTATTAAAAGAAGATAAGAAACATACGCATGCTACAGTGGGTACAAGTTACACTGAGACAGTCTTCAATTGGACATGAATTTTCTTTTATGTATGAACAATCAATCACTGGAATAACCTCCCCAAGGATTTGGTGGATTCTCCAGCACTGGAGAATTTTCAGGTTTGACTAGACAAGGTGTTAGATAATCTTGTCTAGGCCCTGTTTTTACCATGAAAGGTCAGACCAAACGATCTCTGAGGTCTCTTCCAATCTTTTCTATGTTTTCTAACATCACAGATGAAAGATAAAACTTGACAAGCATCTCCTGTCAAGGAGAAGGGGATTCTGGTTAAGCCAAGACATGTGGTGCCATCTCCTGTATGAAGCTTCTGAGCCATCATGATTTACAATGGCTAAGGATCTGAACTATTTCCTCTATATCTTTCTTGCTGCATAGTTCAAATGAATTTAACTTGGGTGGCCAGGTACATACATTGAATAAAAACTTATCTACTTTAAAATACTGAGCATTGTAATTTTTATTCACTCTAGAAAAAAGCACGTGAGACCACTTTCCTGGAGGAAGTGGTTCTTCCCCTTACATAAGCTTTTTCTAATCAAACACCTCATCTAGAAGAAAGATGTGCTGACACTTGTTTGTAGGGGAAGCATCTGCCTTAAAAGCTGTCTCAAGAATGGAAAAGATAGGGATTGTCCAACTGGTAGATATAGCAAATGCCTATGTGCAGGCAAGATTTTGCACATGCTCTGCTTTCTAGTCTCTGTTCAAAGGATTGCTCCACCCACCACAACATCCTTGTTAAGAGAGAGGTTGAATGAAAAGCAAGCAAAAGTTCGTTTTTTTTTTTTCTCAGGTTGCCTTGAAATTACTGAGGTATCTTGAAGCTGAAAATTAGGCAGTGTGAGGTACAAAGTGTGTTCTTTATAGCAGACTTTATGGTCAATGGTCAATATAGCTGTCTAGTGTGAGAATGAAACCACTGGGGACCTTCGATCAGAGAAGATGGATGTGCATTGAGAAAAGCCTTGCGATCAAATGTCGGAAAGTTGTATATGACCCTCGCTACTGTGTTGCATACCCAGCAGCACAAATAAAACTAACTGTTCCCTAGAGACCACACACTTTTGTTCTATTTTTTATTAGCTAATAAAAGCACCTCACCTCCACAGCCAAAAGATCCTCTGAATCTCAGCATCAAACAGGAAGATATGGAGGCACTGAAGAGATGTAACTCACCATGTGCCTTCCACACGTGTCAGGACTAAATGGTAGAAATGGCAGCTTTTTCTGTCGGGAAAAATCACTGATGCTTTCTTTAAAAACAGAAGGTATGAAAGCCATAGGCTTGCCTACTTAATAAAAAGCAGTAATATATTAAGCTTCTGTATGTTGGCCTTTTATCCTGCTTTTTACTTCGTTGAACATATGATTTTCAATTGCTTGGTGTTGATCTGAACATACACTTTCCTTATTTGACCATAAACATGCAATTAGTGAGGGTTAAAAAAACCCACATTTTTGGACAATTTGTCTGAACCTGGATCACCTTTTCGATCCAATTTAGAGCACAAAAATACATATATCTGAGCAACATTCAGAAGGGGAAACTGACTTGCCTCCAGGGGATAGGCATGCATAGCTGATTTTGAGAGGAGGCAGGAACTTCTTTAGTCGGCTTTATCACCAGAAAAATCATAGCATCCAACTACTCCTTGGTGTTAAAGCTTATAGTTAATGTGATTAGACTGGCTTAACCTCCAAGTGAACCTGTCACCCTCAGAGAATAAAGACAAAGCAATGCAATACAGAAATATAATGGAGCTGCTTTTGTTTAAACTGCTGTTTTATTCCCAGGAAGAAATGAGAAATGGATGGATGTTAATAACTATGCTGGAAGAACTGAATAAAAGAAAACCAGCCTTTTTAATTATAATGTGTTTTTACTAACCATGGTTTTTTTATTAGTCACAGGTAAATTTGGTCATGCTTTGTCAGGAGCACTACAAATGCAGCCTGTTCCATTTCTGTTCGAAGAGGTGACTTGACACTCTTGATCACTTGGCATCACTCAGGTTGGTGGATTTTCGATACTGAGTTTGCAGAGCTGTGAAAAAAAAGTGTTACAAAGGTATTTTAACCTCTGTTCCAATGTGATTTTGGAGAAATTGAATAGTTCATTTTAGACAATAATGTGTGCTGTAAATGTATGGCTAACACATCTTACAACTAGGATAATGCTGCAGGTAATTAAGTCTAAGAATCACTTATTGTACATGCTAATTGATAACAACCCTTTCACTATCAACTTAATCCTGAGCCTGCTGAAGTTAAGAGGAAAGTCCATTTGCAATATTACGGCTTCAGTTCACACTGAAGCCCTAATAACTTGGAACAATGAAATTCTCAAATATGTATTCCTCTCACATGGTAAATGCACTTTTTGTTGCTGTAGAGTTAACTCCAACACTGTTTTTAATTTATACTAATGTTGGGAGAAGCAATTATTTTAAATTCCTGACCCATTTCAGCCTATTTTTCTATGGAAGCAGTCGTGCCTGCCCACTGTGGATGGGATTCCATCTACCTAACCAGATATCTACAATGCAGATGTTTATCTCTAAGTATTCTTAGATACACATCAGTCTTATAATTGGTTATAATTTCTGTGAAATTGGGCAGCTAAGCAAAGATAGATCCTGTACGTATCCAAAAAAAGGGAAAGGATGCAGTTGTAGTTCCCACATTTGCAGACATCAGAGAAGCCACATAGAAGTAACCTGGCAGAAATCTCAGACAGGGGCAAATAGTCCCCAGAAACAGACATTTGTCACAGATGCAAATCTTAGATATCTATGGTGAGAGTAAGCTTAACCTTGGAAACCTAATAGCTTTACAATGTGGATATCTGCACCTGAAGTAATCGTCTGAGACTCCTTTTTTCACGGAGAAAAATAAAGACATTCAGAGTCCTGTTCATATAACCCATTTTAGATGTCTATTTGAAGCTGAGAATTGTACCCTCAATTTATCCTTGTCCATGGATAATAAAGGATTTTAGGATGACTAGCTCAGATATCCATTTTTTGTAATGACTTTCTTCCTAGTGTCTTAAAAATGATGCCTACCTTTCCTGTATTAGTAATGGAGAGTGGAAGATGTCTTCAAAGAATTAGAGAGGAAATGCGATCTACCTAAATAAATTGTCACTGATTATGTGGGAACCTGGGACATTTACCTCAGATGCACTGTCCCACTCCTTGTCTAAATTTTAAGAACCAGTTTGATCTCTAAGTTAGGTAGACAAGGTCTCACCAGTAGCTTCATCAATTCTCCTTCTTAGAAAAGAAGTTGTTAGTTTTTCTCTCCTTCATGCATTTGCTATAACAATGTGTAATAAGTAGGAAACTACTTACTCATATTTCTTAATGTAAACTGCAAAAGGTCTTAATAGATGTTTTGTCAGGGAAGGCCAGTAATACACAATGAAATGACCCTGTTATTTGTTCTACTGAAGACCAGAATCTCTGGAACTACTGCAACTACTACCCTGGTAACTACAGGCCTGTCAGTCTCATGTCAGTACCTGATAAAATTATGGAGAAGATTATCCTGGGAGTTATTGAAGCACATCTGGGGGACCATGCAGACATAGGTCATAGCCAACATGGGTTCATGAGGGGCAGGTCCTGTTTAACAAATTTGATTTCCTTTTATGATAAGATCACCCATCTAGTTGATCAAGGGAAGCCAGTTGATGTAATCTTTTTGGATTTTAGTTAAGCTTTCAACAAGGTTTCTCATAGGATCCTGCTGGACAAATTGTCTAGCATAGAGCTAGATAAAAACATAATACGATGGGTGAACGATTGGCTGATGGGTAGGGCTCAAAGGGTTATGGTAAATGGGATTATGTCGGGCTGGCGGCCAGTCACCAGTGGGGTCCCCCAGGGCTCCATTTTAGGGCCAGTTCTTTTCAATGTTTTCATAAATGATTTGGATGTAGGACTAGAAGGTGTTTTGAGTAAGTTTGCTGATGATACTAAACTGGGAGGAGCTGTTTACTCTGTCGAGGGTGGAAAGGCCTTGCAGAGAGATCTAGACAAACTGGAGAGCTGAGCAATCACCAACCGTATGAAGTTTAACGAGAGCAAGTGCCAGGTCCTGCACCTGGGAAGGGGCAACCCTGGCTACACGTACAAACTGGGGGACAAGACGCTGGAGAGCAGCCCCGCAGAAAGGGATCTGGGGGTTTTGGTAGATAGCAAGTTGAATATGAGCCAGCAGTGTGCCCTGGCAGCCAGGAGGGCCAGCCATACCCAGGGGTGCATCAAGCACAGAATTGCTAGTCGGTCAAGGGAGGTGATTGTTCCGTTCTACTCTGCGCTGGTGCGGCCTTACCTCGAGCACTGTGTGCAGTTTTGGGCACCACAATACAAGGAAAACATAAAACTATTAGAGAGCCTCCAAAGGAGGGCCATGAAGATGGTGAAGGGTCTAGAGGACAAGACGTACGAGGAGCGGCTGAGGTCACTTGGTTTGTTCAACCTGGAAAAGAGGAGGCTGAGGGGAGACTTCACCATGGTCTACAGCTTCCTCACGAGGGGGTGCGGAGGGGCAGGCGTCGATCCCTTCTCCCTGGTGACCAGCAATAGGACCCGAGAGAATGGAGTCAAGCTGTGACAGGGGAAGTTCAGGTTGGATATCAGGAAAAAGTTCTTCACCAAGAGGGTGGTCGCACACAGGAACAGGATCCCCAGGGACGTAGTCACAGCACCGAGCGTGTTGGAGTTTAAGAAGCGTTTAGACCGTGCTCTCAGTCACATAGTCTGAATTTTTGGGTTGACTTGTGTGGAGGCAGGAGTTGGACTGGATGATCCTTGTGGGTCCCTTCCAGCTTTGAACATTCTATGATTCTATGATTCTAGAAGGCTCTCAATAGGAAAAATACAAGCAAAGCAAGGTACAGCTGGTAGGATCTCCAGCTTTCTGGAGAGTCTTACCTAAAGACAACTCAGTTATTCAAATTCTTACTGAGTATTTGCTAGATACTATGAAAGTAAAGAACGAGAAGTAAAAGAAACAATAAAGGCCAAAAAAGAGAGAGAAACTTCATGTAAAAGAATAAATATTTATTGCAATTAACTTCCCGAAAAGCCTATTTATATTTGGAAACCAATATTGGATTAATTCCCAACAAATGCATAACAGCTAGTCATAGCTTCCCCAAAAACCTCTATCACTATTAACTATTTCTGGCGGCAAATATGACTGCAGTTTGGATGCTGCTCTATACAAAAATTATGCCAAATATTGCAGTACTTCTGTAGTAAGTTATTTTTACTTTCCCAATTAAAAGATTAGATTCATCTCACCCAGCTTCAGCTGTCTGAGCATTAGCTGTCTACAGTTCCTGTAATTACAGGAAAGAACTAGGAAAATCCAAACTGATATTCATCCTGGCTATGGGAGGTTGAAGTTTCACAATTACCTTTTACCAGCCCAAGGCTGTGGTGCTGCTGTGATTCTGCTTAACCCACGCTCACCCCCCAGCCAAGTCCCTAGTGTTGGTGGTGCTGATTGTGATATGGGTCAAATTAGCCTGATGAACACCAGGCGTTTTTCTTTTGTTAGACAAAAAGAAAAGAGCAGAGATCCTTCTCACTGAACTGTGGTCTGATTGTTAGACCCATCACAGGGAAGGCAGCATAGGTGCTCAGTGCGGGACAGGAGGGAGGCTGAGGGCAGCCATTTCAGCAGCATCACATCTCATACAGGCTTAGGCAGATCGTGAATCTGCACCCTCAGATCACTGTTAAAGGGGGGATGAATTGCCTTCTTCAGAGCCTCTTTCCCTCTACTGACTGTAGAGGGAGCTTAGATTTAGGCATTTAATGGCTAAGATTAGTTGACAAAATTGCATCAGGACTTAAACAGAATGAAGATACCACGAGAGAGAAAACAACCACGGTTCTCAGCATGTTCCACTAGTGAAGGGAAGTTATCCTTTCCACAGGGATAAACCAAACGAATGCTCCAAGGAAGCCTCATTTACCTGCCATAAAGATATTTTTTTCTTTTTCCATGACACGAACCTGCAGTACCCTGCTCAGCAGCAGCATCCATAGAGAGTATACAGTAAGATTCAGCTCTTCAGGTCATGGGGGAACTCCCAGTCAACCATCTAACCTTGTTCTTGTGGATTGCACATACACAAAAGTCTTGCCAGCAAAATTTATCCTTTCACTACATCATTTTTTTTCCTGATTATGCCCTCTGAATCCAAAATATCCTTCAGCCACCACTTGGTGCAACTGTAAAAAGTATTTTGTAGCATTAGACTTGTGCACACACTGCAAAAATAATGTATTGCATTTCCATAAGCTTTTGCTAGTCTTTTGTCATGGAAATAGATCAGATCTGTGTTAGGTTCTGCATAAGAAATCTGATGACTAATGACATAATAATATAGGCAATTTAAAGTTTTCTGAAGCACCGTGCTCAAGCCTTTCAGGTGGATTCTCATTTCACTTATCCCCATTTTTCAACTCCATCAACTTAAATTGCTTATTTCTTGTTCACACTGTGGTGAGTAAAATCAAAAGAAAAAAAAAAAAAAGGAAACATTAGTTCATTTGTGGAAAAAAGAAGATTAAAGTGAAGAACATGCTCGTCTTCATTGTTCTACCATTTGTAGGTGTTGCAGTTTAACCTGGCAAGCAGCTAAGCACCACAAGGCCATTCACTGACTCCCCCCAGTGGGATGGGGGAAAAAAGGAAGAAGTGCGAGAACTTGTGGGTTAAGATAAGGGCAGTTTAATAAGAAAAGGAAGAAAACGAATAAAAATAAAAAATAAAAAAAGTGTTGCACAACACAATTGCTCACCACCAGCCAACTGATACCCAGCCAGTCCCCAATCAGCAGCAGCCCTCCCCCAGCCTAATCACCCCAGTTTTATTGTTGATCATGATGCCATATGGTATGGAATATCCCTTTGGCCAGTCTGGGTCAGCTGTCCTGGCTGTGTCCCCTTCCAGCTTCTTGCACATCCCCAGCCTCCTCACTGGTAGGGCAGCAGGAGAAGCTGAAAAGTCCTTGACTTAGTGTAACACTGCTCTGCAACAACTGAAACATTTCTCTGATATCACCAATATTTTCCTCCTAAATCCAAAACACAGCACCATACCTGTCACTATGCAGAAAAATAACTCTATCCCAGCTGAAAGCAGGACAGAAGGATAAATTGCAGTCTCACAGACAAGATATTGATTGACTGATCTTCTTATACTGAGGAAAAAGAAACCAAGGAAATGAGAAAAAAATACAAAAGACAAAGCAGTTTGATTAAATTTCAGGCAAAAATGTTGAGAAAAATATATAAGCCTTAGCTGAAGTATCTAAATCTCTTTCCTAGACTCTGTCCCACATGATCTCACATGGTTCTCATGGATCAAGCTTTGTGTTTGTGCATCAGGCTGCTGAATTTTTGCCAAATGAGAGTTTTGAGCATCTGCTCCCAGTCGCACCCAGAAACAGGGGTGAAGGAGAAAGGAAAATAAGGGAGAAAAGTTTACTGGATTTTAAAAATCTTCACTAAAAAGCTTCCATTCATGTTCAGTTTTCTGCAACAGATGTTTATCTTTATAAATAAATTTGACTACTATTTGCATAGATACTGGCACCAAATCAAGTAGTAAAGCCCTGGAAAAATAGAGACTAAAATAAAGAAACTGCCTTCAATTTTCTCCTTGCAGATAAAAGAAAAGCAGAAACGGATCTAAAGCAGAGGAGAAAAAAGTGAACGCTTTCCTGTAGGCCTACATATATAGCCTTGTGAAATGCCTTTCATAATGATGACTGGCTCTCTCCCACTGTTTCTGAAGGTTGAGACATTAGTCATCAAATGAACAATTGTCACTAACAATTCATTTGGCCACATTCCAAATAATGAGTTCTGGGACAGTTGTGGAGTATTATATACAAGAAGACACAGGCGTATTTACATAGTTACTCACCAGTTCAGAAAACCCCTGAAGACACTTTAAAAACACAGACCAAAAAAATAAATTAAAAAAAAAAAACAAAACAAAACACACACACAAAAGAGGAATATATACAAGGGAAATTTGCTGAAGAAAGGTCTTTTCCTCACACAGATCAATACCACTGTTTGCAATAAAGCATGAACAGGTTTCAAAGAGATATTAAATAAGAAATCTTCCAAAATATGTGGTATCCCAGGCCAGTACTTTCAAATTCGAATAACTATGATCAGACTTCTGAAATCAGTGCCAGTCACCCCGTTCTGAAATTTTCTCTTTCAGTCTACATATAAGTTCAGAGATGAATGTTTGTGCTGCAGTCAAGAAGAGAAACAAAAAACAGAGGACAAAATGAAATACTTTTAATTTATGGCATACTGTTATGCAACATAAACCCTTTCATATGAAGATACTATAAAATATGATCTGGCTCAACTCTGTTTTTACTGTCAGGCCCTTCCTAACATAGAAAACACAGTTCAGAAATATACAGAAAAAATGGTAAAAGTGTATGTAAAAATGGTAAAAGAACTCAAATACTATTTACATAAAGTCTGATCCAGAGTATTCTCATGTTAATGGAAAAGCTGATTGTCAAAACACAAGATATTATATTATCTCGGTGAAGCTATTTCTAACTCATGTGAGAGATGCATACCTACGGAGCTTTTTTCTTGTTGCCTAGGCTTAGGCAGCTAAGTGCACAAACTTTAAAAAATAAAAGTAGGTTAAATTAACTTGAACTAAGACGAGTAATGGCTCTACCAAAAATTCAAGTAGCAAAGCCAATGTATTTTATAAGTTGATTTTAAGTTTATGTGCTAACTTTAGCCAATCTAATGAGCCACTGAGCACACACAATTTGGGGGGATTTTGACAGTTAATTTATAAGTGACTGCTCAAAACAAGCAACTATGACTTCAGGTCTCTCTGTGCCAAAAAGTAATTAGCTTGAACCTACATGAGTTTGCTAGCATTTGAAGACAAGCTGAGCTCTTTTATATACCCTGTAGAACACAATCCTTTCAACATTGTGCAAATGAGCTTTCTTTGCAGACTTGCACAAGTCTATTGTAAACTAAGACCAGATTCTGTCTCAGAGGAATTCTGTGAAATCTGGGGACAGAATTTGACCTATACTTTTTAATCATCTGCAAAATTAAAAAATGTCGTCTCTTCCAGGCACAAATTTGTCATCTCCTTTCAAACTGAGCATCTACAATAAGCTGTAATGACACAGCAAATTATAGTGAATATCATTAAAACCTAGCATTAATTAAACATGTGTGAATTCTATCATAGCGAAAATACAGAGGTGCTCAGATCTGTGTAGCCAATGAATGTAGAAATTAATGCAAGTTCTACCATCCCCAACAGTCTTCTAACAATGTGTGGGTAGTTTGATAAAATGATAGGTCAATAAACTATTACATTTTACTTCACATCTGAGACAGTGCTTTAGGAAGTCTCATAGCCTGTAATGTTCCTAGCACGTAATAAAAAAAAGTCAGTGAGATGATGATATAGGTTTTTGTGTAGCCTTTGGCCTTTAAGGATGTACACTTCCCTTGCTCATAATCACTGTCACCAAAACTCTGTGTCAGGTCATTCTTGCCGATTAAAACATTGCAAACCCTAAAGGGCTTCACTGAGAAATGAAGAGAGATTTATTTCCTTGTGAAGATGCATAAAGAGCACAAGTGGCTTGAACAAAGTTTTTGAGTGCTTGAGTTGCAGAGATTGGACTAGGAAATAGCTTTCTTCTAAATCTTCATTCTTTCTTTTTCCCCTGGATCTCACTACTTTAGTATAATAAAAAACCTGTGGGACAAACTTCTGGGCTGCAACTCTCAGCACAGAACAACTATTTTTATTGAACATAACACTTTCTATCTGAAGCAAACGAGCATGTGCGTCTTCCACAGCAACACAATTTGCAATAATAATCTTCCATCAGTATGAAATGTCAGTCACTTGAAGACATGCTGGTACAATAAAGAAATAATTAGGTCATTGCACTTTCCAATTTCTGACAGAAAAACATTGAACAAAGGAAGAACATTCATCTCTATCAAATACACTGCTGCTAATTTCACTCTGAAGACATTCGCCAGTACTTCAGTCTCAGCATTATTCATTCTGTTCTCCTAGTCCCACAGCTGTGCCAAATGGCCAGTCCTGCTTAAATGCAGCCTCATTTCACTTTCTCATTTTCTCCAATGTCTCTCAGTGGAATAAAACCCACATAAAGAGTTGTCCAGTTTCTCATTTCCTGAGAAATTTCATTCATAGATTACGGAAGTAAAAGGAGAGATTGTGGTCACTTTTTAAAAAATCCCACTTTCTGTAACTCTCTCCAACTTCATAAGAGAAGGTACATTTGTTTAAAAGCCACAGACATCAAACCAGTGTATATAGAACTTACCTTTGAAAAGCAGATCCAAACATTGCTGTCTACACTTGGTTGCAGGCCCAGCTTTAGGCCTGCAAGTTTCAAAAACTTGGTGGAAATGCACAAACTACATTTTTCCTCTTTTAACAGAGATTTCTTCTCTTCATAGTGTTATCTGTTCTTAAAGTTCTCAGCATCAGGCACTTTTAAGCACATCCAGGTCAAGTGGAATCTAGGTGATTTCCCATTAAATCTTGTATTGATCAAGGAGGCAAAATACCCTTTCTGCCATAACCTGATTTTTCTTCTCTTTATCTCATAAGCAAGAAATGCTTTGTGGGTTACAGTAAGAGGCAGTTGGTAATCTATGACCAGCTGATATTCCACAATTGGCAAACAGAGAAAGTTATTATAAAAATATCTCTGAGGGAAAGCCATTTATTAGTTTACATTTTATACAGAATTTATGGAAAGAGACCTGGCTGAAATTTCTGTGCTCTTAGATAAACACAGTGCAACGCTCTAGCAGACACAAGAGATGAGTTCCATAGGATATAGGCTTTCTTACTGCACTTCCAATCTCTTTTACTGTTAATGGAATTGCATGCATTTACTGAAATGCAAATACACATTTCTTTGGTGATGTCTAAACAAGGAAATAAAAAGTGTGTTTATCGCAGAAAGAGAACTTGGACAAGCAAAGTATGGGACTGATATTTCTAAGGTTGTTCCTATGGCAGCTGTCTTGTATTATCTTGATGGACAATCAGGGTTGTCAGGACCTTGAAGGAGGGACTGCACACCATTTTTCATGGGAGCATTTCTTATTCACACTAATGGTCTAAAGGATGTTCTAAGTGACAACTGGATAAGAACTTTATTTTACAAGTAGCAGGGGATATTTGAACATAGCTATGGTGTCAGCTTGTACGAAGGCATCACAAATCTGAATATATTTGTTATTGTTCTGAAATGTTCAGCTTCAATTGTGTGTAAAGGAGTCGGAAACCTATGAGCATATCATATCTCACTTAAAAAGCACAGGGTGTTTTAACTTCTCACAGTGAAAGCTCTGCTGTTTTAAGGTGTTTGGGACTGAATAGTAGTTTGCTTGCATGTTTGTTTTTAAATCTCCAACTTGGCTCAAGATTTATAATTTGGCACTGTTAATACTGCTGCAGAGATCAAGAGTGGTATTCAACCCACACATCAAATGTAGGTGTCTCCGTAAAGAAATTCAAATGGGTGTATCTGAACTCCTGTTCCAGTCGATAGAAATCTTACTGACAGTACTGGTATTGTCAAAGGAACCAAGAGAGATACTCATCTGATGGAGAGCAAACTGAATAACTCTCTAGACCTCAGTGACAGTGCTGATTACGGAGTCAGTTTTATGTAAGCAAAGGCACCCAGTGCTATTTGAGATGTCATATGGCACCCTGTCTGGCCTTCCAGAACATGGGTCACCCTAAAGTCCTGTGTTGTGTCTGCTCGCCCCATGCAGATGTCTTAGAGTCTAGGGCATCTCTGAAACTGCTCTTCTGCAGGCAAATGAATTCAGCTTCCTGTCTGTGATTGAGGTTCAGAAAGAAGGTATCTGAAAGTAGGTGTCTAAACGCTGGTGACCAAATGGGAACCGGTTGTCTCAGCGCCCCTTTTGGTCACTGGAGAGCTCCATTGACCAACATGAGTGCTAGAGATGCAGCTCATTTCTAGATGCTGAAGAGTGAAAGCCTAAATTTAGGTACTTTAAACTATGGGTGAATTTCATCCCTTAGATACCACACTTTCCCCAAAACAGTCTGCTCATTTCATGCTCAGCAGCACCTGAAGTCCTCCTCAGGAGACACGCAGATAATGAGTCTTCAGCAGCTGTTTCCCACAAAAAAAAATGCAGCTGTAGGAAGAAACATGACCAAGAGATGCAACAGGACAAGATACCAGAGGTAACTGCCAAAGGAAGGGCACTCCCACATGAAAGTACAAAACTCATACCAAGGACGGTAGAGAAGGTGAGACGGCAAGGAGTTAGTATAATCTTCAGACTGCATACACTTTGCTGCTTTGGAAGAAGCCCTTTGGACCTACCAGCTGGTGTTGGCAGATCTGGCTATTTTACCTACTTACAAACATTATGAAACATTGCAAATTTCAAAAACATCACCAGACGGCTGTTCCTCAGGGTCACGGAGCAGTGCACTGCTGGGACCCCATAGCTGAGAGCAGCAGAAAGAGCCAGGGATGAAAACAGGACCACCAAGAGCCCCCAACACTTTTGGGGAGTGGTGAGCCAGGACCCTGGCAGCACAGAGATGGGGCCAGGCACTGGCAGCCTCGTGGTGTCACTGGGGCTGGGGTAGGGCACGGCTGAGCCAAAATGGGGTCTGGGGTCCTGGGTGGGGGGTCCCAGATGAGGTTCATTGAGGACAATAAAGCCTAATGGTACACTCAGGGCTCTGGCACAAGCACTCAGAGGAAATCTGTAATAATGCTGAAGGTTTCTTTACTGAATCATTTTAGTGACCTAGATCTACTAGAGAAATGAGTACTGATAAGCCAAGATACATGCTAAAAATAACCCCATGAAATCTGCATGTAGCCATGTGCGTTTTCCCATTGGCATGTCTATTGTCAACTTCCATCTCTTGCTACAGCTGAAGACTCAGCTGCAAATGAAGTTCAGTTGGTCCAATTGGAAGTGAAACTACCTCCTAAAGTCTGAATAATGCACAGGTTTTTAGGCCACAGAGAGGTTTGCTTCTTTCTATCCATCTCTAGAGGTGTTGACTAACCCTCGTCAGAAACCAGTGCCCAGTCTGACAGTGGAGTGACTTAATTCTTCTCAGACAAACTCAAGCTGATTGTCTTCAACAGTTTAAATCTTTGGTCAAAGCTTACCTGACTGATTTTGCCTATAGCAAATTAAGAGGAACATGCGTGTGTCACTTTGCAGGTCTATGGGTCCAAACTTTCCTCTTACTGACATAAATGCCTGCCTTAGCTGTTTAATTTTTGAAGTTGAGAAAGCCTGCCAGATAGTTATATAGAGAGATATAATGGAAGTGGCTACATTTATGTGTTAGATTGTGAAAGATGGTATTGAATAATAAGGGTTTTCCGTGTTATTTCAGTTTCACATTTAGATTGCCAATTCTAAACTAACAGATAGTATTTATTTTATTTCTGTATTCTCAGTTATTCACCATGGTTATTCAGTAAGGTTGTAAAGCAAGTTACATGGGGAGAAAGTTTATGAGGCTGCAGGGGATGGAAGAGATATGGGCACAGACAGCAGAGAGCTGGGAGCTTGTACCTCCTCCAGAAAGCCTGAGAGTCTTCAGTCACATCCAGAAAGCCAACAGCAAGGCCTGAGAAGGGACAGAAAGAATTTCCCGGTGGGCAGAAAGGACTGGGAAAGCTTTGTTACAGCTGAGAAAGTCACTGAGTTATTTGCAAGTAATCCTGAAACAAGAATCTGCCTGCAAAGACACAGGGGCAGGAAGGAGCTGTGTGTAAGCCATTATTAATTTTATTCTGTCTGACCTAGTTGTTTTGAGTTTTATCTATTTCAGAAGCTAAGCTTCTAGTTTTTATTCCAGTAAAGATTGACTTTTTGTGAGTCTAAAACTTTTTCAGGTGTCTTGGAGGACTTTATTATGGAAGGTCTGAGCTGATCCACTTCAAAGATGTGGATCTCTCAGGGTTCCACACATACATGTAACAGCCTCCAAAATCAGGTGCATGGATCAGCAAAGCCATAGCTAGAGAGGACCAGTGCATTCATCCAGCTATGCAACAGGGTCTATAATTGAAGCAGTATAAGCTAAAGTCTTAGGAGTTATTCAAATCCAACCAGGAAGACACCTACAAGTAAATAAATAAATCAATAAATGAATAAATAAATAAATAAAAGAAACAACTTACTCAGAATCTCTGATCACCAGAGAAAGGCCAAGGGAACTGTTTGCAGATAATAGAGTGATCATTTGATTGGTTCTGGTGTTGATTGCTCAGACCTCATGTATTTCCATCAAATGAATCTCAGCTTTCACAGACATGCAGTTTGGGCTCCACTGAAGCCAAACTGCTAAATCTGAACTTATAATTAGGAAAACAGGTCTAGCAAGTCAATAACCTCCAGCAAGATGCGGTAATGTGCGTCTAGGGGCTGTATGTTCTTCCACTGGCTGAGCAGTATCTGGAAATTGACATTTACCTACGCCCCAGGTTCAGCCAAAATAAAGCACCTGTACCGAAATAACAGGGTCCACGAAGTTTTTAAGGTGGCGTAATTATATCAGTTTGAGTTCACCAGTCTCAGTAGTGTAAAGATGAGGGTTTAAGGGGATCATCTGCAGCATTCTGTAATCTACAGAAAAGACAACTGTGACAGTAGACCACAAACTCTTCAGGGCAGGGGTCTCTCCATCTCTTCACTTTCTTTGTGTAATTTTTTTAAACTCTACTTTTGATGAATGTGAGCCTTTGTAGATGTTCAATTTTAGACAAAAAGGAAAAGCATAGTCTGCTCATTGCCAGATACTGCTCAGAGTGCAAGCTGGAACTACAAATGAGAGTTGTTGGCTTTCCTTCATGTGTATTGCCACCGCTACACTGTACCACTGTGCTACACCTGCCTCAGTACTTTGCAACAGGAGACACTGCTACTATTCCCTCACTTTCACAACTTTTTAATCCATCCTTGAAGCTAATGCAAAACGTGTCACAGTGTATTTTTTTATTAGAAGATGTTGGCAAAGACTCAACTTGTTAAAAAAGTTATGGTTGCATTCATTGCTATAACACTTCTTTTTCAGCTCTGTAGTTTTCCTCTTGATGTGAAACTGCATGATAGCTTCATGTCTCATAAAGTTATCTCAAGCAAAACCTGCTGCAACACTTACCTAATTAAGCTCTAGTACTAAGTTGGGTCCTCCGACATCAGCCCTTACTATGTAGTTCATATCAGATGAAATATTGACCGCTGCCAGGTGGTTCCTCTGTTTTTGGTCTCCCAGGCAGGATTTTCAAACAATCTTCAAGCTGTACCTGAAGAGACAACATGCTGCCTGCTGCTAGGTGAATGTAAGCCTACTTTGATGACTATTAGGACTAATTGAGTCCTAAAGATGCTCATCATTTTCACAGATAATATGGCCGTAGGCATTATTAGACCATGTCCTTTCAAGTTACATATACATCACAGGCTTTTGAATTTTGCAAAGTTACCCTTGAATTCAGCCCAGCCAATATTTCCAGGCTGAGCAGGTCTATATTCCTGACCTCATTCGATGGGAGCAATTCCATCCATGGCCTGAGAGAAACAGCTTATCTATTTTGGGGCCCCAAGAGAGTAAGCAATGACCCTTGGGTGCTCACCAGGCCACATGTGTGAGTCAAACGTATCACTAAATCCATGCCAGTTTTGATGTCATGGAGGCCATCCATCATTTGGGCTACTGGTCACACATACATCATTATGGAATTTAGAAGGAGATACATTGCGCTGAGCTCATCATCAAAACTGATGTCCTGACTGAATCTTCTCCAGGGCAGTTTTTGGATGATATAACCAAAGTGATGTCATTTAACCATCCTCAGGGGACTGGTCAACTTTATGACTGTTTAATGCACACTGGACACAGAGGAGGTGTACATAATCTTCACATGTTTTGGAGAACCATCCTCAGCCTCCTGGGTCATGCCAGCTTCTTCTCTCTGTCTGGTTACATGAAAAGTCATGAAAGTATTTGCACTGATAGCAAAAGCATCTTGTTACTCCGGTGTATTGTAGCTATACTAGGCACAAGTAAATAGAACACCTCTGTCCTTCTGCTGAGTTTTTTGGTGTTCAGCACCACTTGTGGACACAGAGGCAATTTTATCCAGAGGGATTCAAGGAGAACAGGGTGCTTTTGCAGGCCCTCACCTGTTCTAACACTCTATTTTCACAGTCTTAGTGGCTATGAGTGAGTGGAAGAAATGGTTCTGTGTGACACCAGGTCCACTGGTATTGCCAGATCCACCATCCTGGAGGACCAGGCATGACCAATGCACATATCTTCACTTGGACTCAAGACTCTGGACTGCCCTTCTCTTTCCTGGGTACCTTTCCTTTCAAGGTGATTTCTCTACCACCCATATCTTCCCTGTGAGCAAGAGCTCAAAGTGGTGGTGGAAGAGCTTCCTCTGCTCAGGGTTCTCTCTGTTGCCTTCCCAGTGGAAAAGAAGACATATTTCCCAAAACATCCTGCAAGAGATGACCATCATACCTGGTCACTCCTGATATATACTTAAGCTCACAAGGGCCAATTTCTTCTTGTCCGTTGACTTCCTGGATTATTTCTGGAATTTCCTGCATGGTTCTCACTGTGCTCCCACCAGAATTCTTTGCCCCATGGGATAAATACATAGGCCAGGTCCCAAAAAATCTCAGCTTTTAACCTTTGCGCTGCCCCCTCAGGCACTGTTGGGACCTGTTCCATGTATTCAACATAGTTTCAAAAATGGTGATGCCCTGGAGCTACAGTGGTCCTCAATATTTATTTAGAGATTCTTGGACGCCAACACATATACCACACCCACTCTTTTATTCTCCTTATCTCCCTAAGATGTCAACAAAGGTCTGTCAACTACTCTCTTTCCTGAATGAGTCCATACCCCAAAGGCCAAATGGCCAAAACTTGTTATGGCTGGATGGAGGATATGCAGAAGGGAATTTCCACAATGCACACCAGGGAAGTGGGGAAATGAAGTGAAGAGATAGACCTAAGGGCCTTCTCAAAGGCTACTGAAGTGGTAAGGTTTGAAAGGGAAGGACCCTTCCGTACGAAAAGGAGTATTTGGCATGAACAGAGCCCTAAAGGCAGACTAGAAATAACACAGATATTTCTTTTCTTCATTGGAGATGAAGAAGCCATGCAGAGTATTCACACATAGTTGTCTCATTTTTGGGAATCTAAAATTACTTAATTTTATTTGCATAAAAGCCCGTTCCTCTGTACAGCCCTAGGCAGCATATTCAAAGAAAGATGGGAAACATAAAAACAGGCTACCTCCTGGCTTGGCTTATTAGAAAATCAATCATTGTGGTGTGAATGGGTTCTGTTAGACACAGCTGATGCTAATAGAAGGGAATACAAGCTCTTCTCCTGCCTTCACCATCATTTTCTTCATTTATCTCTTAATTAACTTTTCAGAGCACATCAAGAACTGAAAACTACCAATCTTCCCTTCCCACTCCAGAAACTATTCTTTAATATTGCCCATCAGAGACTCAAGATTTTTCTAGTACTCCACAGTTAAATGAAGAAGAGCAAGGCAGTTATCGGGGTGTAATAAAGAAATTTGAAGTATATCATAATCCTAGAAAGAAAGCAACTTCCAATATGTTTTCATGTAAGTGAAAAAGAGAGGAAAACTTTCGGACTTCATAATATTGCTCAGTGCCTGAGGTACCATTTGCATTGCTAGGGGCCTTCCAGTCACAACACTGCAGCCTGCCGTTCACTGCCAGCTTTGTACCCTGTCACTCAGGCCACCATAGTAGCGTTTTCCAGAACTTCCAGGGAAGTATTTTTCCCTTGTTGCTCTCATGCTGTTTCTTTCATGGTGTTATTCTCATGGCCTTGCACCTACAAATCCTGTTAGCGTTATTATAGCAGATCCTCACTCATGCCGCTGGTATGAGAATTGTCCTTTCTATCCTCCCCTTTTCCTACCCTGCCCTTGGTTGTAGCTTTTTGTTGACTTTATGGGAGCCAATGATATGCATGCACAGAGCTAAACAACAAACAGCAGCACCTACTCCTCATCAAAGCGTGTTCCCATCAGTTCTAATAGCAGCATATGTGGGAATAGCATTAGAGGGTTTGAGCGGGTCCTGATGAAGACTATGTAGCTACCATGTTAGAAGTTTTATGGGGAGATATCCTGCTACACTGGAGAGAGGACACTTGCTGAGGATATCTGACTGAGTATCCCCATCACTTCTTCTCCTGGCTGGCCCTGGGGAAAGGCATTCCACTTTTGCTTCTTTCCCTTTCTC
>VXAL01018952.1:270118-285289 GCA_013399475.1 Chauna torquata
CAGGCTACAAGGTGCAGTGAGAACAGCTATTGCACTGCCTATGATTGATCAGCTGCTGTCAATAGATACTATTCCCAATTACAGAGATCGCTCTGCAACATTTTGCAGTCTCAACCAAGAGCTGTAGTGGTGCCAGCTGAAATGGTGGCTCACTAAAACAGATTAAGTCTGTCTTGAAGAATACTACAAGGAGACTGCATCTCTCTTTGTGATGTCTCCCAATACTTACTTGTTACTCTTTTCATATTTGACATCTACTTACAAC
This sequence comes from Chauna torquata, assembly GCA_013399475.1. Taxonomy (NCBI): domain Eukaryota; kingdom Metazoa; phylum Chordata; class Aves; order Anseriformes; family Anhimidae; genus Chauna; species Chauna torquata. The sequence continues at coordinate 270,384 of VXAL01018952.1, forward strand.
TACAAACTAAATTAGCAAATGGATAGAAAAGCAAAGGACAACATTCTGAAAAGTTTGCACAGAGGAAGATTCACATCCACAGAGGTGCATTCAAGTCCCCACTCCGTTTTCTTTACTGATGCTAAGCTCTCACATGTTAACATTCCTAAGTAATCAAGTAGTTCTGTGTGGTTAGGAGGGAGCATCCTATCTTCTGTCTATTGATTTTTCCTTTCCTTTATACGCCTTCATCACTTCCTTAGGGAGAAAAGCAATGAAAATAACCTTGGCTTCAACTAGTACTGAATATTCAGTATGAATCTTCAGCAAAACAGGATCCTAGGAGCATATAAAATCATTTTTCTGCTCTCTGCATTGGCTTTCCAGAAATTATCAAATGGGGTTCAAAGTATTGCTCTTCCTCTATAAGACTGTCTGTGTCTTAAGCCTGGAATAATTAAAAATGTTGTAAAGCTGGAGGCTGACTACATAGCTGATGATTCTGTTCTGCAGGCGCAGCGTGATTTTCTGTTATAAATGTATAGCTTTCCTGTTTCAGACAGGCAGCTTTCTCAAGGGATTGGATGCTGCAGGACTATAGAATGAACTCACGGAAACTAAGGAGCATCACAAAACTCAGCACCTTCTGCCACTTGAACTTCTCTTTCTTAACGGAGATAGAGGTTGATTTGCACAGCAGGTGAAATTCTCCAAAAGTCTCCAACCCAACATAAGAATTAAAATTTAAGAATTGACATTAAAAAATACGTTCACAACACAATCTTCACAAACTTCACTTATTTCAACAAAAAGAAGTTCCTACACCAAAATCAACATAACCTCACAACACTGACAAAGGTGGACAATTTACAGACACTCCAACCCTGGGTCCTTCACCACATTACAACCACACAAATTCTCCACAATTATTGCACCTATTACATACCTGTATTCACCAGAAAAATCTTAATTCTGTACTGCTTTGAATCATGAACGCAAAGTTAGTATGAATATCATGGTGATGCTGTTTGGTTTTGGTTTTTGTTTTTTAGCAGCCTTGGAACTCTTTGCTAAAGTGGAACTTGATTGTACATAGGGAAAGACAATGAAGATCCAGTAGTACTGCGGAAAAGGGTTTTGTCATCTTGGTAACTTAAAGAAGTAATAAGTTTGTCTTTGCCTGTCAGTTCAGTTATGTTTCATGACTCATTTCTTTTTACCAGGATAGTAAAAAGAATGGGGGCTGATGTTTAGCCATTTGTACAGGTGAAGAAAGTTACAAAACAAAAACAAACAAAAAAAGTATAACAACCAAATGGTTGTATCACAGTGCTTTGTTACCTAAATGGAAGAAGATGAATCTAGTGCTGATTTCTATCTATGCACCTGTAACTCTTCTGAGGAAGTTTTTCAAGGTGCAAATCATACAGGACTGAAAACCTGTGACAGATTAGGGTTCTCTAATTTTTCATTTAGCTGTATTTCTGCTTAAAAAATAGACTGAGTTACATTCACTGAATACATTAAAAGATTGAACAGTATTCCTTTTTCCTTTTCAAAAATTCTTTACAAAACTAGAATGTGTGCCTTTCATATAACTCAGATTTGAAAGGAAGTGGTAAAAAAGTGGTAAATGTTGGAGTTGAGCATTGTTAAAAAAAAAAAGTAACAGTATGTTCTAAATTCTGCCAGTCACTTTTGTTTATCTCGTTAGCTGATTATGGCTTACCTGAAATATGGAAGGTCAGCACACAGTTAGGCTGTGCTACATTATCAACATTAATAGCAGGCATTCTAATTTAGAAATATTGCACATTATTGTATGGTGAGTTAAGATACTTCTCTATTATAAATATGTAAGAAACAAGCCTGTAGCTGTCATGGTGAGCATCACAGGACTCCAACCAGAGAGTGGGATACGGGAGTATTTCCAACTGTGATGAAACCCCAGCTGGGTCCCAGCCATGTGACAAGATGAAACTTGGGTTCATAACATCTGCTCTCACACTAAGGTTTATTTTCAATGGGATGGCAATTTTAGCAGTCAAGCAGTTTTGGAAATGTTTTATACCCTGATAGACCTCCCGGCATGACAACTGAGGCACCAGCATGTCAGGGAACATTGTACTGTGCATTAGTCTGCATCTCACATAGCCATAATGACTGATGAGTATTATAGACAGCTCGGTTCATCCTTGAGGGCCGTTACTGTTAACTCTCCACAGTCACTGACATTTTAAAGCAAGACAAGAAAACTCAGTTGCACTGCCTTTTGAGAGCCCATCCCTGCTCTCTTGCACAGCCAAATTGTCTACACATGCTATAAAGCACCATGTTGTGTAACTTCTGAGCACTATGCATGCATTACGCTAGATAAACTTTAACTAGCTAATGTTAAATTTGTCATTAGAGAAAATGAGTAACAGAGTTTTGAGATATGAGAGTTCTTCTAAGTAAGCAATTTTGGAGGGTGATTTTGGCTCTTAACAAAGTGTTGAAATAGCAATCAGCATACCATAATTAGAGACTGGCATTGTTGTTAGGATTTGGAGAGCTATAAAAAGCAGAGTTAAACTCTATCTTATTTATTGGGCTACTTTATCCTTTGGCAGGCTGATACTTACTAAAAAGTATGAGTTTATTAAAAAGAATTGCAATTACATGTATGCTGTGTAGCCTAGCAGAATTTTACTAGCTTATATCTCATCATGCATTAAAGGAATATCAGAGGAATTATTGTAAGGAAATTATCAGTCATATTTAGTTCTCGGTTGCATTGGTTCCCCATTGAGCAGAGGGCTTACTGGACATCATCATGTTTTAGAGTTTAGACATTCACACTATGAAATGTTTCCAAACCCAGCCTTAGCCCTAGCTGAATGTTCATTTTTTATCATTTGCTTTTTATTTATCATTCACCATATTTATTAAGATAAAAGCTTGCACTGCAGAAACAGACCAAAGTATACCCCCTACATACAAACTGATCTCCAGATTACTAGCAAAATTGCTGCCTTTGTATACTTATAGGCTGACGTGATAACTGAAAATAACTTCCATTAGCACTATAAAAACTCCAGCTGATACCAAATGAATTTCATTTGATACCAGCAGAGAAAAATATTGGCTACTGAGATATTCTTTGTTCATGGTTATTTACTGTTAGCTAGAATCCATGTACCATTCAGGATTCAGAAGTCTCTAAACGTTTTTCTTTACATCATGTTCTTAAACATAAGCTTCTCCCTCTAAGACGACTCAGCATTCATATATTTATATGAAATTCCTTTCTCTTAATCTACATGGCTTCCATGTCTACGATTCATTGCAATAAATAAATAAATAATGAGCTTGACTATTTTCTAGTTTGATTTTATCTTATTTCTGCAGAATTTGCTGAAAAGATTGCTCTGCAGATTCATGGAAGGCAAAGGTAGCCAGTGTTATAGGCTATGCAGAATGATTTTTTTCCCGGTATCTTGCCGAACTGTAATGCACATGCATAACCAGGGCACTTTTACCAAGACAAGACCAGGATGCCATGCAAATATTTAATGTTACTGCATCCCAAAGAAAAGTATTTTGCACACTATCTGCTGAAGGGCAAATCACAGAGACTATATTAGAGCATTTCAGGTGACCAGCAAAAGACAGTATCTCAATGGCTAGTTTGAATGCTCTGATATTGTTGGATAGTTCCAGTTGCCTTCTACAAAAACACAGTGACAGTTTCAGTTGTCACAAAAATACCACTGCGAAACAGTGCTGCTTAGATCCAGCTGTAGATTGCTTTGAGTTTGTCTTTGTCTTTGCTGTGCAATTACTGACCCAGAGTCTACAAAACAAAAACAAAAACAAAACAAACAAACGAACAAAAAACCAGAAGACATAGTAATCCAAAGCCATAGTTAAAATTTGTTGGCTATGTATTTATTTATGCAAGAATAAGGTCATGAAAGATGAGGTCAAGGGATTGATTAAATATAAGGTTCATGTTTGCTGAATGGAGTCTTTAAAATAGTTTTTTTCTTTTTTAGTAATTTAATTAGTGCTTCTTGGTTTCATTCTTAAATTTAAGTATAAGTAGGAATTGGATTCCTACAAAAAACACTTTACAAGTTTTATTTAATCTGTTGTGTTTCTGCATTTTTTATTTTCTATGTGTTTACATGTGTTCCAAGTTTTTATTTTATTTTTCTGTTTTATGTTGTCTATCTATAATTGGTAAAAAGTAGACTTCAAATCTAATTGAATAATTTAAGTCTTCCTTATAGTCAGAGAAAAACTAAAGACACTTTCAGACAGAAGCTTATCCCATGTAAAGGTAGGTGTCTAAGACATGAGGGTATAAGGAGCTCTTGGTCTGTTTTTGCTGACCAAAGCATGAGTCTAAATGATTAGCTCTTAGGAGACATCTGATTTTTCTGTGGCTCCTGGTGGTTGGGATAAATTCTACATGTGACGCAGTTTGTTTCATACTTTTTACCAATGGCCCAAGTGATACTAAGATTTATATCCTTTAAGCTTAGCTGCCCGAATGTAAACATGTCATGAATGGGTATTTATGGAGGTCTGTGCTAGTTCTTTATGGGTTAGCATTTCTATTTATAGATCCAGCAGATCCTAAATTGTGGCTTTCTTGTTGCTTCTTGTCTTTTTTATTAGATTTGCTTTAAGAGAATGCTAGACACAAAGGGTTATTTATGTTACATTTAATCCCAGCTATGTGAAGTCCTGTTCCCCTAGTGTGTTCTCAACTGTTGCTTCCTATGAAATCAGCAAAGTTTGAACACATTCTGATTTTCTGAAAATCAAGCCAGCAAATATGTCTAGAGACTTTATCCGCATTTCTTGGTCTTTCATACTCACATTTAGGTCTCCGGGTCTGAATAATCTTGACCCTGCTTCTGGAGGCTTGCTGAGGACACAGCAGAAATTGTGTAGCATGGCTCTGATCATCACAGGTGCCTTCCTACTGTGGAGGGCAACGGTATTTCTCTACAATTGGAGAGAGTACAGAGATCTTCAGTGAAGTGCTGGGCAAACCAGTACATCCACATTACAGCCCAGGACTAATATCACTTATGTTTCAAGAATGACACTCAACCAGGTCCAGCGGGCACCACGCTTCTTGGCCATCTGGTTAGCCACCAGGACAGTCTTGCAATGCTGGGGTATGGAGCTAGCTTAATTGCTGAAAGATTTCTTCACCATTCCACAGTGAGCTGTGCAAATATGTGTTTAGATGCTTAAAAGCATTTGTCATTCTAAGCCAATTTCTGCTATTTCTGACTTAGGTGTACTAGGTGCTACTACGTACTAAGCACAAGCTAGGACAGTAGGACTATGTTCCCTGATAGGCTTCTGTAACAAGCATGGAAGGAAGAAGTTCAATCATTAGAAAAGGTAATTTTGCTAGAAAAATATACTGAAACGTCAACTGATACCTTACGTGCATGTTCAGCAGTCTTTATTACTTTAGGAAAAGATGTTTGAGATAAAACTGTAAACTCACACAACTCTAAACAACATTTTTAACTCAGCATTTACAAATGTTACCTTGAGTATGTTAGATGGTAGACAACTTCCCATTATCTTTGTTTAAATGCTTTCTGAAGGAATTTTGAAAACTTTTTCATATGTCTCCTTCACTGGGAGATTTGCCAACGAGATTTTTTCCAATGGCTCTTACTATAAAATCTTCATAACTGTTTAAATATTTGTGGTTTGCCATTTTTAGAGGGTTATAGGATAATCTTTCCAGCATAAACTTCTTGACCACCCAGAAATACAGACAGATTGCTTATGCCAAACTCAGAAAATAAACAAATTCTACCATTTCTTTTCTTTTAGGACTACTGCTAAGATATTTATTTTTCTAGTCTCCAGGCTTCCCATTTAAATGTACCAGGGCAAATACTTGCTCTGGGCCTTTCTGGTGAAACATCCACTGCATGCAGTTTTAGTCTTCAGAAGGAGTTGGAACTTTTTCCAATAAAAGACTAAAATAATGGAACAAATGAAAGTAGGCAGCTTGAATATATCCAGGTTTTTAGGATTGGTTCAACTGGTGTGACTTAAGAAATGAGATGTTGTTGTAGTCAGTAAGCAAATCAGTAGAATCTGCTACCTAGTAGAGCTCTACCTGCTAGAGATTGTCTATAGTGCATTTCCTAATAATGACAACTTGAGACTTTGCAACCTGTATCATTAATTTTGCTTCCCTGATGTTCAGAAAACTGGAGCCAGTGAGATTTTCCTGTTAGAGGTTTGATATATAAAACTGATAGCAAAAAGAGAATGAACAAAGTGTCAATATAGCCTGCTACGTTAAATAAAGAAATGGCTTTGAGATCAATGTGATGAAGTCCAAAAAGTAGAATGAGGCAGAGCTGTCTTAGCCTGGAAGATAAAGCAAGGAAATTTATATTTATTGATCTACTTTGCATCAAAAAGGGAGCTTGAAAAGATGAAACAAAGGATCAGTTATAGTTAAGGATGTATAATTTTTGGTTTACACATGAACATATGTGTGGGAGGACTGACATGATCAGAAAGATGGAATGAGATTCATCCCTGTCACGTATTTACTCCAGAGTCTGTCAATGTTTGTGCTAGCAAATCCTCTGCTCTGAGCCATGTAATGACCTTCAAAGCACCTGGTATCCAGGTCCATTCAAGCTGATAACTGGCCAATTTTCAAAAGTAACGACAGCAGAGAAGTAGGGATGCATATTGTCTATAAGGCAGCTTAAGCTATATTTACTGTCAAAAAAGTGTTTTGTTTCTATGGAAAAAACAGAATGTGAGACCTCTAAGCTCAGATCAGATTGACAGATTGGAAACATAATGCTGAAAGATTGCTTACCCTGCAGCTAAGCCTGTATTTTTAAAAACGATGTTATACTCTGATAAGTGACTGAATAAATGGCCCAATTTTTATTTTATTATTTATTTGGATTTATGAGTGTATAAAAAGTGGGTAAACTGTGTTTTGACATTTTAAACCCCCCACAAATCAAACTACAATGGGAAAACCAGCAGCAAATACCATTATGCACCAGACAGTGGTAAGGAAGCAATCCTTATAAAAGATTATGGAGTATCTTACTTTTTGACTTTTCCAGTCTCAATCACTCTTGAAACTCAAAGTAAAATCATTAGTTCTGTGGCACACTATGAGCTTAAGATTTGTTTCTTACAGACTAGAGTACACTCACATCTGCTCCTGTTTCCTGCCTTTGCTAGTGTCTTTGCTGATAGCAGCTGTATCATTGCTTTCCACATTTCTTTGTCAAGAGTGCTAATATTGGTTTTGCTCACTATGAAAATTCCATTCAGATCTTGCCAGGCAAGCTGACCTCTTTCTAAATCATGCAGCCACAGCAAGACAAACATTACCAAGCATAGCAGATGATGCCGGAAATTAGTTAATGACTCTGTTGAAGACAGACATGCTTCAGGGGGCATGAGCTCCTGCTCACACTTCCTTTGGTTCTGCAGTGCTAAACTTCTGTTTAACATAGAAAGGAAGTAGGTATCAACAGCCTGAAAAAGCCACATTTCTGACCACCACTGCTCTCCAGAGGAGAACTATTTTCCCAGCCACAAAACCTTGCCAACATTCAAAGATAAGTTCTCAACTCTCTGAAAAGAATAAAATCAAAATTGATCAAAATCTTACAGATTACCAACTTCCATTACGGGAGTACTTCATTTACCAGGAAAGCAGAGATCTCTTAACCTTGTATAGAGCAACATCTCCTTTCTAGGTCCTTCCTCAATCCAGATTTCTCCATACAAACACAGAGCATTAAGGTGGTAACCAGGACAGAGATCACAGAAACAATCATCTGGCACCTGAAACTATTGTTTTATGCTTGTTGTAGATGCCCAGATTAATCATCCTGGCAACTGTGATATCTAAACTCAAGAGCCCAATGAGTGATTCAGATAGAAAACCATCCAGGGCTACCAAGGTTGGATCCCTAGGTGGCCACTGAAGAAAAATATTTTTGATGCCTGTTGGACATTTGAAGTTGACATGGACAGTGAGATCGAGTGCTCCCTCACCAAGTTTGCTGATGACACCAAGCTGTGTGGTGCAATCAACATGCTGGAGGGAAGGAATGCCATCCAGAGGGACCTTGACAGGCTTGAGAGGTGGGCCCGTGCGAACTTCATGAAGTTCAACAAGGCTAAGTGCAAGGTCCTGCACCTAGGTCAGGGCAATCAGAAGTACAAATACAGGCTGGGCAGAGAATGGATTGAGAGCAGCCCTGAGGAGAAGGACTTGGGGGTGTTGCTAGATGAGAAGCTCGACATGAGCCAGCATGTGCGCTTGTGGCCCAGAAAGCCAGCTGTGTTCTGGGCTGCATCAGAAGAAACATGACCAGCAGGTCAAGGGAGGTGATTCTCCCCCTCTACTTTGCTCATGTGAGACCCCACCTGAAATGCTGCTTCTAGCTTTGGGACCCCCAACATAAGAAGGGTATGGACCTGTTGGAATGAGTCTAGAGGAGGGCCACGAGGATGATCAGAGGACTGGAGCTTGTTCAGCTTGGAGAAGAGAAGGCTCTGGGGAGACCTTATAGCTTCCTTCCACTTAAATGGGGCCTACAGAAAAGATGGAGAGGGACTCTGCAGCAGGGAGTGTAGTGATAGAATAAGGGGTAATGGCTTTAAACTAAAAGAGAGAGGATTTAGATTAGATACAAGGAAGAAATTATTTACTATGAGGCACCTGAACAGGTTGCCCAGAGAAGTTCTGGATGCCTCGTCCCTGGAAGTGTTTAAGGCCAGGCTGGATGGAGCTTTGAGCAACCTGGTCTAGTGGAAGATGTCCCTGCCCGTGGCAGGGGGGTTGGAACTAGATGATCCTTAAGGGTTCCTTCCAACCCAAACCATTCTATGATTCTATGAATTTGTGTAAGATTATCGTTGTTTTTCTTTGCTACTTATATAAGCTGGAGCTAGGGTCTACCAGGCCTGGGTGATGTGCATCATTCGTCCTCCTCTTGAACTTTGCATAACAGCAATGACACCAGTGGTGATCATTATTTTATTTTAACTGCCTACTGATTAGACATCAAGACTAGGATAATCATCTAATCAGTGGAGGGAACAGGCACCTTTCCAGGTCAGACTTTCTCACAGATCTTAGGCATTTTAGGTATCTGTGTTACCTGAGATGAACACAATTCTGAAATTGTCGACCTCTTTCTAGGAACTACGAAGAGGAACAACTTGTTTACTCCACACCTTATCCTTGGACAGTAATGCGATTTTAGCATGACCCTAGCCCTGTTAAATTAACAACAATTCTAGCAATTTAATTTACTCAGCCAGTTGGTAGGTATATTTGTTCTCACGCCAGGATTAAATTGCTATAATATCAATGCCTGGAACAAGCTTTTCTGTTACTTGCTTCTAGAGGCCTCTTGTTTTAATCTGTTCACTTATTGATTGGTGAATGTTCACAAGGGGCTACTGAAGTTGATGAAAATTCAGATCAGCAGGCTTGCATCAAGTCTTGTGACTTAAGCTGTCCACATGCAGTAAAACTTCAGTTATACATATCTTCTCAGTTTTACCATATTCTTATTTCTGTGCTAATAAACGCAAAAGATATTATTTAGCTGGTCATAAAGATGATTATATTTATTCTTGTTTCTAGGAGCCTCCAATGTAGGGTTGGTTCTATGAAATGGTGAGTTCTTTAACACACGTGTTGCTTTAAGTTCATGCCCTTTGGTGTGAAAGAGAGAAGAAAGATCCACATGATAAGTAATACCACAGGTCTATAGTATAGTGTTTATTTAATATATCTGGGCATGGAAACTCCAGAACTATTTACTGAACTTTACTAAAAATAGTTCAAAAATAAATTTACTACTTATTTGATTTTTTTTTTCTGCTTAGGAACATTTCTTTAACTTTTGCTTGTGCCACGAAATCTGGACTGACACGGGGTTCAACAGCATTTCCTCAGGTTGATGGTCCCCTGGGGATTTGCAAACCCCAATGCATTTGCTGGAGTTTGCAGGACAATTTGTAGGGTAAGGGATTTTCCTAAAATTTTTATTACCTTTGTTTAAAATTTCATAGAACCTAAGCATCCTTTTTACCTCTCTGTCTTGCTGCATTCACTCTGCTAGTTGTCTAGAGTTCTTTTGAGGAAATTTCCTCTCTTTTTTCGCATCTACCATGTACTGTCATTGGGGTTCTGCTTTTCTGTCTTCATTGAAGTGTAGCCATCCTCTGATATCTTCCATATCCTACTTGCTCATCCCATTCCTCTCCCCAGTTTTTGCCCTTTCCAAGCCATGAACTCCTTTCTGAAAGCACAATGTCCTCCTGAAACAGGAAGGTGGTCCAGTAATATGACTGTAAAATCTGAAATTGCCTAATATAAAACCAAGTCAGCTCACCACCTCTCTTCATCAGTTTCTCTGTATGTAGGCTAATTTCCCCTGAACACAAAGAACCTGGATCCTTAGGGAACAACATGGTCTCTGTATATTACTTGGGAAGTCCCTGACTTCAGTCATAAACAGGTGCTGTACTCAGACAGACAGAAAACATAATGCTTGTGTTCCTTGCTGATACAACAGAGAAAAAGAACATGAGTTTCCACAGTCTGCTTATTTTTGGTGCCTGACTTAGGTGTGTTGCAGTAGTAGCTGAGGCTTCTAATGCTCAATGAGAAGGGATACTCTCTCTACTCAACAGAGCTCTCAAAGCACTTGGAAAGCACCTCTCAAGCGTCTTTCACATAAGGAAAGAAATCCTTAAATTAAATATATAATTCTTTAGTTAAATATATAATGTTTCCATTGAGAAATATTGGGAAGGCATAGGGATGTCCCTATAGGAGTGTTTCCATGGGAAAACAATAGGAATATTATGTTTCTGTATCAGGTCAAGACTGTCCTCCTGTGTCCCTCCTGGGAATAAGCACCTACCAGCCGTGCCCTGGGATGAGCTGAGCAATGATTGGCCATTTTACGGCCAAGAATGCAGGAGACACAGAGCTTGACAAGGAAACAGGATGTTAGCAGCAAGCTGCCTCCTCACCCAGCCGTGTCTGGCTGCCCCAGCAATGGCTTCAAAGGGGCACAGCCTCATCTGAGCTTGTCTTGGGCTTTTTGATCATTCTTTGTTGAGTTTCTTCCACTCTGGATGAGTGTTACAGTGCCTAGACCCCTGTGCAAGAGGTAGAAGCTATTATGACATATGTTAAGATAGACCTGAATGCTTTTTGTGGTTCTCCAGGAATTTAAGCAAGTGCCTGCCCAAAAGTAGAGGCTACATAGCTTTAGAAAAAAAAGGAGGTACCCATCTCCCATAAATAGCCATTTTACTGTGGCTACTGTGTGGATTACTGTTCACAGGCAATTAATAACAAGCACCAGAGGGGATTTCAGGTTAAGTAGGAAGGTATCTAGAGAGCCGAGGTATTTAAAAGGGTCAAGCAATCCTGCAAGATGAAGGGACCAGGTTGCTGTCTCACCCTAGAGTAGGTTTTAATCACTACTAGTGAGTGGTATTTCCTCCAATCCTCCAAGGCTGAAAATGCCACGATAGGGTTCTATTCATGTCTGCCTCTCACATCAAACATGAACATATCTGCAGATCATTTTCAAACACAGGGCAGGTCCTGATCCCTTCACCATTTGCTGATTGCTGTGACTCTCTTCTGTGACACAAGGTGGAGTCTGGTACTGAGAGGGAAATTTTGTTTTGTTTGCTTGTTTGTTTGTGTGNGTAGACAGAAAATATTGTTTTCCAAAAAACTCTTTGCCCCAGCCCCAAGTCTGGTCATTGGACACATTTGCAGCACATCACAAATGTTTCTTTAATCCTAGCATATTGATGTGAAAACATTGTTTTGAATAGCTGGAAAAAAAAAAGTGTCTACTTTGCAATGTCAGGATATTCAACCATGGAACTGCCCAACTTATTTAAGTCTGTGTACACTTACAGAAATTGTGCATAACCCCAGATGTTGCAGAAATAGGATCTGCAAGCTCGTAACAGAATAATTAGAGGCTAGCCATCATAGCAAACCAACTTCTTCCTTTCCAAGCAGTTCCTTTTTAATTTGTACGTTAGTTGCTTTTGTTTCTAAGTTGGAAAAAGGCTAATTTTCTCTAATAAAACCCCATTAGTACTGTGAGATATACAACAGTGCAGCACCCTGGCACTGCTACAGCATGACGCCAAATGAAGCCACTATGGCATTAACTTTTTCCATATAGAAAGAAGCATACGTGCTTTGCTCACTGTCCTACACCCAAAATCCACATAGGGTGAGTAGGCACTTCTCACCATGTGTAAACTGTTAAGGGGATTTGAAAACAAATGTTTTTAATTGAAATTGTCATTGCTGAGCCAGACTGCTGTCTGGGGTATCTTGCTGAAAAGTGACAGCAGCAGCAGGGAAACAATGTAAGAGATTGTAAAACCAGTTTCCATTCTGCACTAATTCAGGGACCGCATATGGGATGCCTTCATGTTGTTTATTTTAAGAACTATCACCAAGGGTGGAAAGCCCCTTGGTGATGCGAGATGAGAGATGGGCAGGAAGCACAGCCTGGGTTGAACACTGGAGGTCTGCACCTCTCTGCCACTGATCTGCTGTGCAACCTTGTGCCATTCACATCATCCTCTGCACCTGTATGTCCTCTCAAATTCTGTGATTATTCTACCTCTTGACACTGCTATTTCATTGGGGACAGGGACGATCTTGCTTATAATGCATCTTTAAGTATCACCCCAATAACACTGCAATCAGCACTGTGAATGCTAACAAATACTAGTTTGCACTGGTACATCAGCTGTGGAAGGTCTCACTTCCCTCCAGTTCAGCTCTCCAAACCTATGGCAAAGGTTTCAAAAAGCCCAGCAGAGACTCATCAATCCTGAAACAATTCTTTTTAAAGATTAATACTTCTTTAATTTTTATCCAGAAAATTCTTCTACATCTGCTCTTTTTTGCTCTGTGAAGTCTTGAAAGTCTGACTGTGTAAACTTCGCTTGCATAGGGCTGGGCATTGTGCTTGCGTGTGATCACCTAGCACACGTGTTAGCAAAATGTATCTCCAGTGGGTCAGTACCAAGGCACAGGGTCAAGCTGCCCCATTCGTCTTGCCCAGAGAAGACCACAGCTGTGACACATCTGCACCTCCAATTCTTACAGGAGTATTTACATCAGGTCAGGTTCTGTAAGAACAGGTATCTAAAGCCAATCTTGGCATCAATGTGGAGCACAAAGCTGAGAGGTGGTTCATGCTCTCCAGCTCTCCAGTACTTCCCTTTCAGCTCCTGGTTCAGCCTTGAAAGCACCATGAAAACCAAAGTCATCTGGTTTTCTTCTGCTTTCACAGAAATTTACACAGCAAAGGGTGAAGGGGGTGTATCCCAGGACTAGGATCATGTTGTTTTTGTCAGCTTTTATCAATGAGACAGAACGGCTTTCCCACTTTTACAAGAGGCAGGGAAAACAACTTTTGCTAAGCCAAACTGATCTTTCAGAACTCAGAAGATAAGAGCATTGCCAGTTCTGTCAAAATGGTCTCAGTTACATGAATAAACCTGATAATGTATTCAGACAGGCCAAAACTATCTGCAAAAGGCTTCTACATCAGTTCACAGCATGAACAAACTACAAGCAAACTTTTTCTGTTTCAGAAAAAGTGGAACTGAAACCAAAGAATTAGTGCAATTTTATATTCCAGTTCAAAGAATTATGTAACACTCGTGCTACTGCTGCATCCATAAATAGCCTTACTCCTTCTGTGTGCTCTCACCACTCTCATTCTTGAAATATTAAATCCTTTTTGATAGTGTTCTTTGAATTCTTGGTTTAAACACTGCAAGAGCAAATTAAGTTTGCATGTGTAAAGTAATGTCCGCGTGAGGTGCCTCTTCATTTTGCGCAGTTGCATGTTTGACACAGAGATGGAAATGCTTTGGGCACATAGCATTCTGTAGACCATTCTGGACTCTTGCACCTACAGCAGGGAGCCAACTGCTGCATTTTCCTCCTGGGATCAGGAAGCACATTTCCATGCTCTGCTCTAGGTGTGCATTGTGGGCATGCTCCATGCTGCAGGTTGCAACTAAAACCTGCGTAAACATTATCTCTCCTGTTCCTGTGTCGAGTTTCTACAGGAAGGGAAGCTGGACCCCTGGAAATGGAAAAGGCCACACGCAGCTTTCCAAGTGAGAAAGATTGGGGAAGGCAGGACATGGTGCAGCTTACGCCTGCACTGCTGTTTAAACAGGCACTGTTCAGTACTGCCCCCACTATAAGGGACTAGACTTGATCCCCCAAGCAGTCTCTTCTATCCTTGTCCCTCAAGTCACATTTTAAGCACATATCCCCCCCGCCTTCCGAGGATGCTTCCAATTCTAATTCAAAAGTCGTCTCCCTTTGGCACAGATTTTTGTCTCCACACTTTTGTGATGGAAAATTATGTGCTGAAATAAATAATCATGAGCCTGTGGTAGCAGAAAGAATGATGTCCCCTGAAGGAAGGAATCCTCAGCAATTTCAGTTGTCTGCATAATTAATTTTTTTGTGTCCCTCATTTAGAGTCTCTGTCACACTTTGCAAATCCACACCAGGGCATTTCAGCTATTGCTTTAGGGCACAAGCCATTTATATTCTCTGAGTCCCGTTTTGGAAGCCTCATTCCCACTGAGTAGATATTATACATTCAAGGAATCTCACTGATACCAAAATGACTAACCCTGTGAGTGCAACTCACAGCATCAATAAGCTACGTGACCTACTAGATAAATTAGTGTTGCTTTGCAAATATATTGCAAAGTAATGCAAAGGCTGTGTTCTACTTTGCAGAGGGAATGGGTTGAGTGAACCGAGACCCTTGCCTTATTGCTGGCTGCTGGCTGAGGTATTG
>VXAL01018952.1:285332-309678 GCA_013399475.1 Chauna torquata
TTTTTTTGTTCGTTTGTTTTTTGTTTTTTTTTTGTGTGTGTGTTTTTTGTTTTCTGAAAGCTGTGTATGGTTCGAACAGAAAGCATGAATTTGCTGGGGACTGGTAAGCAAGGATCTGAGCACAAAGAAGCTGGACTGAGTAATCATAGGACAAGTAAATGCCAAGTAAATATGAACTTCATATAATACATCTCATTCCTCCTGGTCATATACATATTGCTGTTAATGTTAATCATAGAATGGCTTGGGTTGGAAGGAACCTTAAAGGTCATCCAATTCCAACCCCCCTGCCATGGGCAGGGGTGCCGCCCACTAGATCAGGTTGTCCCAGGCCCCATCCAGCCTGGCCTTGAACATCTCCAGGGATGGGGCATCCGCAGCTTCTCTGGGAGACCTGTTCCAGTGCCTCACCACCCTCTGAGTGAAGAATTTATTCCCAACATCCCATCCAAATCTCACCTCTTTTAGTTTAAAACCATTCCCCCTTGTGCTGTCACTACCTGCCTGTGTAAAAAGTTCCTCTCCATCATTTTTATAAGCCCCCTTTAAGTACCGAAAGGCCGCAATAGCTCCAGCCATGAAATGCTAAGCATGTCACGAAAATGGTAGTTTTCATGTACGTTGTTAAAAAGTCAGTCAAATTCAGTCTCACACTTAAAGACATCTTTCAGCTCTTCCCCCTGCTTCCACCTGTGTCTGTAGTATCTTAATTATTTAGGCATTATGTTATCCCCTGCTCTCTAACTAGAAACGCAGGGATCATAGGCTGACATTTTTGCATTACTTATATTCATTTCAGAAATAGCTCAAACTACTTTGAACTTTATTTTCTATGACCCAAATGACTTTGTGAGTTCATATCTATAATATGTCATTTTTGCCATGATTGTCACATGAAATCTCTCATCTTTTTCCATAGTGGCTGTTCTATACAGAGCATGAAGAAACCATTTTTGTTTTGTTTTATTTCATTTTGTTTTGACCTGTTTGTATTGTTGCTTTTGTTTTTAAGATTCAGAACGTACAATGTGCATTTGGGCCAGGGCAATCAGCGCTCTTGCTGCCCTTCCTCTCAAACAAGCTTTATTAACCTGGAGTTTCCTTTGGATTTAATTTTAGTTCCCCTAAAGCTGCGACTGTACCATGCCTCCTTTTAGACTCACCTCACTGAATACAGCTGCCATTTCGTATGTATTATCCTCTATCAGAGCTCAGACTTATTTAAACAACGCAAAGAAATCACTGTCTCTACTTCTCTTCCCTTGAGATGACATTCTGCTCCATAATTATGAATAATCCCCCTAAGATGGCTGATGTGATTGTGTTAGCAACTGAACTATCTGAGGGAAGATAACCTGGATCAATTTAAAAAAATAATAGTTTAACAGATTTTAAGGCCACATGGGCTGCTTTGATTGTATGGGTTAAGTTCCTACAAAATGGTAGGGTAACTCCTGGCTGAGTTAAATAATATATTTTTGAAAGAGATTTGGTTTTGAATTAAAGATACATCCCTAGGTAAATTGCTCCAAAGATTAATTACCTTTGCTATTCAAAACTGCCTGCCCCCCTTGAAATGCCAAGCTTCAGTTGATAGTCTGAACACATACACAAGTTCCTGCTTCTTCCAATGGGCTAACAAGTTCTCCAGTGTCAGGTGCTTCCACCCTCGAGGGGTGTTCAAAGACTGCTCTCAGCTCAGCTCAATACTTTTTTTTTTTGACAGGCTAAGGGGGTTGCTTCCACAAGAACTTCATGGCAGAGAATATTTTCCATACATGTGGTCATTCCTGATCCTTTCTAAAATCTCGTTAGATTTCTAAAATGATCCTTTCTAAAATTTCTCCAGCTTTTGTCACCTCTTTTTCTTTTCTTCCAAAGCCTGGCAGTAACATGGGGCACAATATTTTGCAAATGATCCCATTAGTGCTGTATGGGGAGGCAATACGACCTCCCACTCCTGCCTGACATCCTGCTGTTTATACCTCCTTGCATCTCATCTGCATTCTCAGCCAGCGCATCTCAGTGGGAGCTCATGTTCAGTTTGTTAACCAATGGGACTCCCCCAAAAACTTAAAATGTAACTGCTCTCCGGTAGAAAATGTTAAGACTGCTTTTCCTGCTTTCTGTCATGCTCCAACACACACACACATACATAAAAGACCCAGCAGATAAAATGCTTCAATTAAGACTTGCTGCTACAATGCCCCTTGGGTATGACAGCTTGCTTTCTCCCGTCTCCTCAGTGGGTTAGGCTTCCTGGTCAGGCTAAGAGCTGAGGAGAGGAGATAAAAGCAGCAACAGGAACCAGAGCTGTGAGGAACAGAACCTTCTCCCCAGCAAGGCATCGATGCTGTGCTTCTCCCACCACACAGCATGTCCTGGTGCCAAGAGGAACAGCAGTGGCACAGTGTGGTGCTATCAGACGTGACTTACAAAGTGGCATAGAAGCATAAGTCATCCAAAACCTAAATGCCACAGTACTCTGCAGCCGGGTCTGAAAACCGACTTTTTCCATTTAAAACAACTGCAGATTGCATTGTCCAGAGCCAGACATCCCACCAAAATCTGCCACTTTTCATAAGCAGGCCTACTACCATGCCTTTGGTCCTCTTCAAAGTCTTCATTGCCCTCCGAGCAATTCCCTCCTGCTTCATCCATCAGCAACACATGACCCTTCCGAGGTGAGGCTACAGATAGGGAAATCAATGTTTGAACTGGGTGCACGAAGTGGTGGGCAGCAGACACCATCAGACTGGCCCAGTGCAGTCACCGCACCTGACCATCCAAGGTGCCTCTGCACAGGGAAGGGGCACAGAGGGTCACCAACACTCTCTCCTTGGCTGCCCCTTCAGACTAGGCCCCACACTTTCCATTTAGAGGATTATTTTGTCTTTGAAAACCTTAAGACCTATACAGACAACAAATACTCCCTCCTGTCAAGGTTTCAGGTCCTTATTTCAAAGACTTTCCTTTGCTTTCCTGTGGCAGTCTCTCCTCTAACAGAAATGCCACTATGGGGATACATATCTGAAGGCTCCTAGTCTCAGCTCTCTATTCCACGATCACTTTCTCCCACTCCTCTTTGCTTTATTTGAGCTGAGCTAACATTTTTATCCCAGTATGGTCACTTTAAAATTAAATGGCTGTTTATTCTTTGTTTCTCTTGCTTTCTTGCTTTTATTTGTATGCTTTCTTCACAGCTCCTTGTGCCTTTGAGGGTAAATATGTGTTTTCATGTCCAGTACAAGTTATGAAAACAGCTGTTGGTTCATGTTGAGTCAGCCACACTGCACTGATTCAGTGTACATGCATTGTTTAAATCTAAAATAATCTTGAAATAATGTTGTATATATTATAAGACATCATCTTTTTAATTGTTGTACTCTAAAGTGTATGATATGGAAAGTTATCTTTCAGAGGAAACTGAGAACACATGGCAGTTTAATAGAGTTTCAGATAATATTGTCCTGATTATGTTCCTCTCTTGGTATAACTTGTCAGGATTTGATCTCTCTCTTTGTTTTGTATTTGTGTTTATAGTATACTTTTACATATTACCAGAAAAAGAGATGTATTAAAAGAAAAAAATGGAGAAGTCAGAAGGAATCAGACAATTATTTCTGTCTCAAACAAATTCATTGAACTGAAGGTTCATACTATTCTGGCTTGGTTTTGCAAAAGCTGTTTCACAAGGTTTTGCAAAATCAAAACTATAGTCAGCACAGACAGGCTGCTGCATTGTGCCTAAGAATGAAAATGGGTGGTAGAAACAAGCTTGGACTCTGCAGCTTAGGTGCTTTTGATCCCCATCCCCTGCCATTAGCTTTCACTCACAGCCTATCTCTAGTCACCCCACACTTCTCATGATTATGTTTCCAAAGGATTGATTCCAGTAGAAGACTCGAGGCATTTGCTTGTCATTCCTTCTTTATTCACCCCTTCATTGAAATGGGAAGGGGGCTTTTCAGCCAGAACCTCATCCAGCTCCTCTTCCTAGAGGGAAAACAAAATAGGATGTGTGGACATCAAGCATGTAAAAGGACAGTAGAATGGTGATCTTCACTGAACACAATTTATCTTTTAAAAAGATAGCTGAATTTTCTCATTATGTAGCTCTGGTCCCTAACGTATTGCAAGGAATAATGAGAGCCTAAAATAATAAAGCAAGGATGGTGAAATCAGAGCACCAAATTTTGTACTGCTTTATAACCCTGTTAATTTGATCTGATGTAAGGCATTATTTACTGATTGGGAAGCCAGCTCAGAAGATGAAGACCAGACAGCATTTCATCATTTACAGCTGTAGCAGTGGGCTGTTCAACTGCAGCATTTTGAACAATCTCTAATTTCATAATTAAAGTTCAAGAGTGGCCAAAATAAAGAGAATTGCATCAATCAACAGCCACTAATGGACACCAGTGAACCTTCCATTTCAGTGAAACTGTGACTTCATAAAGATTAATTGTGTGGCATGGCAGAGGGTTACAACTACATAATTATTGCAAATATTGTCTGATGACGGTGAATGTAAAAAGACCTGGAGTTTGTTCTGTACACAGAACTTGGAAGATAAGTGAAGCAGAAAGGTCAAGAGAGATGATCTTTTCCTTTTACTCAGCATTGGTGAGGCCACACCTGGAGTGCTGTGTCCAGCACAGTACAAAAGAGACATGGACATGCTGGAAATAGTCCAATGTAAGGCCACCAAGATGATCAAGGGTCTACAGCACCTCTCCTACAAGGAGAGGTTGAGAACTGGGACTGTTCAGCCTGGAGAAGAGGAGGCTTAGGGGGGATCTTATCAATGTCTATAAATACCCGAAGGGAGAGTGCAAAGAGGACAGAGCCAGGTTCTTTTCAGTGGTGCCAGTGCCAGGACAAGAGGCAATGGGCACAAACTGGAACACAGGAGGTTCCCTTTGCACATCAGGAAGCACTTCTTTATTGTGCAGAGGTTGCCCAGAGAGGCTGTGGAGACTCCCTCTTTGGAGATCTTCAAAAGCCATTTTACGTGGTCCTGAGCAACCTGCTCTGGGTGTCCCTGCTTGAGCACGGGGTTGGTCCAGATGACCTCCAGAAGTCCCTTCCAACCTCAACCATTCTGGGATTCTGGGATTCTGTGAAAGAGCCATGAGAGTCTCCTGAGCACCACCAGTGATCTCAGAAGAGATCTCCAAGGGTACCGGATGTCTAAGTTCATGCAGTGGATTAAGTCCACCCTCAACTGAGCCAGAGAAGTTCAGACAGCCATTTGGCATCATTTGCAAGGCTTAGCCCACTCATGCTTTGGATCTTTCAGACTGTGTTGAATAGGCGCATGACTTAGTCGCTTATACTTAGGCATCTGATTTTATTTTTAGGTACTGTGGGATATCCTGTTTGTCATTGAACAGACTCTCAAGATGGAACAAGTTGTGTGGCGTACCTGGTATCTGCAGAGAAATATCTTGGATGCTCTGTGGCCTGTCAGAAAGCACTAATCACCTACACAGAGGCAACTGATCTCCTAGACCTCCGTCAACTACAGCAGGAGCTTGTACTCACAGCTCACACGTAAAGTGTGACATATAGACACACGAATTTGGGTGGCTTTATCATTGAGCTGAATCTCGTCCCTGCTTACTCAGTAACCTTCATTTATCATAAGCAAAATCCACACCCAGTAAAAGATTGGTGCTCACAGGCTTTTTCTTATTTGTTAAGGCTCTTCATATACAGCATACTCATGAAGTTGCTTGTAGTTTTGTGTTTTTTAACTCTGTCCTCCAGTCCGCATGCTCCATCAGTTACTTCAAGCTCTTCCCTTCTTCATTTTCCACATCTTTTATCTACTGCACTTTATACATGGTATGGCCTTCCTCCCTCAATCCGTACATCTTGAATCCTGTCACAATCTTTAGAAATTATCAAAGCCACTTGATCTCTGCAATGTAGTGATGCACCTTACCAAGGAGCACCAGAGGGAACATCTGCTGCCATCTTAGGTATGTGTTTTGCCAGCTGGGTGATACAGGTCTGACATTCCCCTGTTTGAGGAACACATTCAACCTTAGTCCAGGCTAAGCGCTGGTCAAATGCTCTTTTACTAAACAAGGTGCCATACAAGAGAAAAAGTAGCAGCCAAGATTTTGAAGAATAATGAGATTCAGATATCCCTGCTCTTAGCTTTTACTATCAGCTAACTCTAGGCACTCATCACACTCCATGCCAGCTGGTTCTGATGCCATTTGGAGACACTGAACTTGAATGTGTTCAAATGGCGTAATACCATGTTATGACGGTACCTGAGCAATCTTTGAGCCAGGTAGTTTCAGTGTGCATCACTGTAATTATATTCTCAGATAACTAGTCCTGCTGAGAAAAAAAAAAAAAAAAAAAACACAGGAGCACTAGAATATATGTTTAAAACGTTATACACAAGTGCCAAATGACTGATAGAGTTCTCTGAGGAATTTGTGCACTGGATGTAAAGCTACTTACAACTATGTGTAGTTTAAGATGCTGGACCATTTCCTGGTTCTCAGGTACATGTCCCAGCATTATCCCAACTCCATAAAGGTCAAGAACCCTTCCCTGATGAACCTCAGTTTCCACAGAAAGGAAACAAATAGCTGTGCATGGGAGAGGAAATATACTGTTCTCCAAGTGGTCCAGACAGCTGGGCCAGGATGCTGGGTGCACTGTTGTACCCCCAGCTGGTAATACAGATTCAGTGCCTCCTAAACCTTTTGGACTGTGCCTGATTTTTAATCCCTGAGATCAAACGCTCTCGCAGGCTGAGAATACTTTGTGTGCTGCATAGCACAGAGCAAGCTGTCAGTACTGAGTAAATAATACATTACAAGTTTCATAACCAGGACTTTTAAGTGTATAACTGTTGTCTCATGGCAGCTGCATATTTGCTCAGTGAGGAAGCTGAATGACATTTGAATGCATGCATCTAAGCAGGCAGCTAGTCGATCTAGGGAATTATGTCATTCTTCTGATTCTGGCATCCAATCTGCGACACAAAGGCGATGTTAGGTTCCAGCTCCAAGCAAATCACAACAGAGACTTAAATTTGTTTCTTCAGGGTGGACTTCTAATGGTGTAGGAGAAGCTGCTTTTCTGGACCTTTAGCAACTCTGAATACACCAAATGTGCTGTTGCTATATCATCCTTGGGGCAGCAGCATCCCTTTGCCAGGTGTGTCTGGTATGGGGAGGTGAGAGGGACTTTGCAGTCCCTGAATCCATATCTCCAAAAATGAAAAATATAAGTAAACTAATGTCTTCAAGGAAGGGCAATATGTACATTTTAAAGCAGTTTTCATTTCTCATTTGCAGTTCTCACTGATATCATCTATGATATTTTCATTCCAACTGGAGACAGAGTCAGATAGTTTGCCTGGATTTGTTTGTTTTTAAAGCAAAAAGCGTTTTTTTCATAGGAGTACAGACTTGGAAGGAACCCACACCATCAGATCCTGTTTCCTGCTACCTCTTCCAATCATGTCACTTCATCCCCTTCATCAGCTGATTGTGCTCTATCTTGAATCTACGTAGGTCTCCTGCAGTCCCTGTTCCTACTGGGAAGCCGTTCCAGAGCCTCATTTTTCCTCTGGTTAGAAATCTGTTAATTTGCAGGTTATGTGTACTGCTAGCCTGTTTATACCACTTAGTTCTGCTGTCTGCCTTGTCTTCTGCCTTACAGAGTCCTGTTTCCCTGAGGTGCTTTGAGGGAGCAATCAGTCTCTGTTTCACTTGGCTAAACAAGCTGAGCCCAAGTTTCTTTTTTATCTCATCTTCAACAAAATCACTTCCAACCAAAAAAAGTCCAAGCAACTCTGCTCCATACCCTTTGGGAATTTGTACTTGGGAAGGAAAGCCATCTTTGTCAAAAAAGACCATGCCATAGGGTGACATTTTCACTCACCTCTCCATGGAAGTCGCATAGATCACCTGAAAATGTCATGAAAATGAAAGCTTACAAGACTGCAGAAGAGCCAGGGTGCAGGTCCACACCATGCACTTCGCACTGCTCTTTCTATCCTTTTCCTCTGTGAGGCTATTCTCATTTTAACTCTTTCAGCTCCTTATCTATCTAGAAGTGTCCTCTGCATTTGGGGTAGCTCTGAGGATGGCTCCATGCATTAGTCAATATTCCCATAGATAATCTCATCACTTACACCAAACCAGGTGTCTCTGCCTGAAGCCCAGAGAGAACAGTCCTTCTGCTCCTCCCAGCACAAAGGTTTATATGATGCCTGCCCTTTGCACAAGGCTGTGAAATGAGCAGGCTTTTTCTTGTACCCTCTCCATCTGCATGCAAACCAGTGGGAGCCTTTATAGGTCTTAGCACGTGGTTAGACTCACACGGAGTACAGGCACTGCAAGATGAACTCTTCTGTTACAGGTTTTAACCTTGTATTCTTCAACATACAATACATTTCTGGATTTAATGTTCATCATAAGGACATGACAGCCAAAGCTTCCCTCTCCAAGAAAAATACAATGATGACTTCTTTTAGAATGTTCTTTTTAATAGGTTGTCACAGATATGATCAAACCATAGGAGGCTGTTAAAAATATGACACTCCAGACACTTCAACCTACACAATGTTTTCAACAATTCATGTTTGGATTGGGAAGTTACCTTCGCAATGCTCATTATTATCTGCCCGTATCTGAACAGGTTTATTTTACATCCGTACCTTGCAGTCTTTATGTCTGTGTTTCACTTCTCTTGCAATTAAATCTTTCTCTTTTGTTTTGTTTTGTTTTGTTTTTGTTTTTGTTTTTTGTTTTGTTTTGTTTACCAAGCAGGTACATTGCAAATGCTATTAAAAAGAAAAAAAAAAGATTCACTTACTCTTAGGTGATAAAAGTTCACAGTAAAGCCACAGATGTAGCAGAGTGAGAATTACTGTAGCAGCAGGAGCTGAAGATAAAAGAGGATTACATACGATGAAATGTAGTAATTGACTAGAAGTCACTGAAAAATACCAGATGGATGTCACTATTCAACACAGCTCTAATATGCCTGTAGACTTTATTGAGCTTCACTTGAGCTTTGCTTTTAGTATTTTCCTGAGTGTAATTGAGGTTTATTGATACACTATTATGGGCCAGTTTATATGTGACCATAAAAAAATACAGTTTGAGGCCCCTGTATATCCAGGAACACTGCACTATTCTGTGTTGCTGAAGACAGTCACATTAATGACTGCAATAAGATAAATTCCTGTTTCATCCATTAGACCTTTGCATAGAGTATGAACACTAAATGCTTCATGCAGCATTTAAATTACAGGAGCATTTTCAGTGAGGGATTGTGGCATAAAAGATCAGGCACGCTATTTCAGATACTGCCAAAAGAAGCTTATACGGGATTTTGATTCTGGTTTTGTGTAAAAAGAAAACAAATCTGCATACTATAATGACTTGCCAGAGCCAGTCTGGAGCTCTGCTTTGTTATCAAGAATTTATTTTTCTATTTATTTTAGCACTGAGGGCAGGGGAGGAAGGAAATATTTGAATTCTGGTCTGTTTTTTTCCACCTGGCAGGAGTTGAAATAAAAGGAAGTGAGGGAAAGCTAGCTCTCCTAGCTAGCTGTTTAAAGCTGACAGATTTCAACTCTTCTGACTGACTTAGAGCATCCTGCTACTTTTCCTGTCCGGCTGGCAGGAGGGTGCCTCAGTGGCCAGGAATTAGCTATTAGCAGGATTAGTTGGTACTTAATCCAAAAGTTTCTGCATTCCTGGTGAAGGATTAGAGCATCATACATTGGATGACAAGGTGTCCCATCTGAGAAATCCACCGTACCAGGATTTTCACAATGGACTGAAACATGGTTCTGGGCAAGTGAAAGCAGCTCTTAAACCTGCACCTGCCCTTCTGCAATCCTCCACTGCAGGGTGGGTTGCTATTTTGCCTTCTCTCTCTAAAAAAGTATTTGGGAGAGTGAAGTATCTAAATGACGGATTTGCACAGACTTGACATCTGGACATGGAGGCAGCCAGGAAGTAGAGCAGACCCTGACATGGCACCTCCAAAATAGCAAAACGTGGGAAAGTCCCAGATGCTGGTCACTGGCTAAGCCAGGAACTCAGTCCAAGCTTTGGTCAGAGGAAAGGCAGCTCCTGTAAATACATGGGTGAGCTGCTTCGAGGACAGGTGTGAGGCAAAGAGAGGAAAGGAACCCAGAAAGCCCGAGTGCTGGGATGACAGATCAGGTGGGCATGGCTGACCAGCCAGGAATGAGCCCCCTCCTCCTCTCTGGTGGACCAGCTGTGAGCCTGCTCCAGAGAGTCAGCTCCTCGAGAGTCATCTTACCCAGAAATGCTCTCTCCTTCTCATACTCATCATCTTCAGCTTCATCTATCTTCCATTCCTCTATCACCTGTTGCTTTTCCAGCTTCTCCACCTGTGGCCTTTTGCATCAGCATTGGTATGCCAGATCAGAGGCATGCAAGTTTAAAGAGTGAAATTTTGGGGTGCCAGCACTCCAGCCACAGTGACCCGCAGCCAAGCAGCTGTCCCTGAGCCAGCTGGTGGCACCAGCAGGCTAGCAGAGGGGCTGAGGATGCAGGGCAGGTGGCTTCAGGCATCTGCTGTCCATAGTATGGGGAGCAGCACTGCAGCATCAGCGCTGCTGGACATGTCAGCAAACCCTGCCAGAGCTGCAGATGCTTGTCTCCTTCTTCCCATAATTAATTCCTCTAAACCACCAAATCAGCATCACTCACCAGCGTTCCCTTCCTGACACAGAGGTTTGCACGCATGCCCTGCCTCCACCCGGCTTTTGTCCAAAACGCAAGGGAGATTGCACCCCTTGCAATCTGTTTCAAATGTTTCTTCATAATACATTCACACAAGCTGTGCTTTGATTTTAAGACATTATGTTGGCCATTTTACTAGCACAGGAAAGAAAGCACAGTTGCTTCAGTTTAATTTCCACATATTTACTTTCTTTTATCCTCAGTAAAGTCACTTCCTCCATTTTAACCCTGGTAGAGAAAGTTAGAGAGCCAAGCAATGTAGCCCTGCTCTGCCATGTATGCTACAAGTACAAAATCTCATTCCCCAGTTGTTTTCCTTCACCCCTGCCAGAGGACCTCCATTTCTCACAATTTCTGCTCAGTTCAGT
Source organism: Chauna torquata (assembly GCA_013399475.1). Taxonomy (NCBI): domain Eukaryota; kingdom Metazoa; phylum Chordata; class Aves; order Anseriformes; family Anhimidae; genus Chauna; species Chauna torquata. The sequence continues at coordinate 296,464 of VXAL01018952.1, forward strand.
TTATCTTTCTCTTTCTCTGGACAGCAAGATCTCTTTGAAAATATCAAAAACTATGATAATTGTTGACTTTACTACCCTGATGAGCTCCTAACTCTGACCAGGTCATGGACCAAACCAGGGTGCACTGTGGCTGTGGCTACTGATATTGAGTCTCTAATTAAAATTTTGCACTTATTATGGAGAAGTGTATATGCCCTGTGTGCTGCGTGTTTCAATCATCCTGCAGCAAAAAGCATCTTTGTTGTTGCTTCTTCCCTTTAAAAACTTCTTTAATGAGAGCTAGATTATAGCCAAGTACAGTAATTCAGTACTTACTAGTTTTTAGGAATTAAATTGTGGGAGGCTGTCACACATACTTGCCCTTAAACCTATTCAAATAAAGTTTTATTTATATAATGTAAAATAATTATTCTGTGCTAGGACACTTGTAATTTTCATTTATGTAAATAGGATCTTTATAGGAAAAATATGTTATTTTAGCTGCAACATTCTCCAGACTGTGCATGTTGTCACTGGATGCTCTTCATGATGTAAATGTGTCATGATATATGGACTTTGCTGCTACTACAGATATTTGTATATACATGATCAGAAATGCCTTTATGCAAAGTGAGAAAAAGGACCTTAAAAGCATGTATTTTCAAATAGCATTTTCAAATGACTTTTAGCAAATCAAAAATGAATTTTGGTGACAAGAAATGCATAAAAAAGTTCAATTGACTGAAATAAAAAAATACTGTTCCTGTATGAAGCTCTTATCCCACTTCTAGAAAATGAAATAAGGGCAATTTTCTAAACAAACAGCATTTAATATACATAAAACCAAATATTCATCTTAACAAATTAGGAAAATAAGTATTTATATTATTCAGATCTTATCTGGTGAAAGAAAAAAAAATTGCTCAGTGGTAGCAAAACAACTTCATGAAATAGTTTGATGGTAAAGAACATACACCATAGCTTTAGAGGTAACACTCCTACCTACAGGAAAACTGTGATGCAAATCACCTTTGCTTTCTACAATTTTCCCATTCAGTAAAGCATCCATAGTACATTTTTCCCCGAACAAACTTTGGCCTTGTCTTTTGGTCTCTAGCATCTGCTTCTTACGCATATAGAATTACTCTCTTATTGTTCCTCTAAGTTTAGCTTGCTGTTCGACAGGACACCTATTGCCTACATATGTAAGAAAGCACAATTTACATTGCCAGTAATAAATTAAAAGCTGTCACAGGAACAGATAATAAATAGATTAAATGCATAGTTCAGCATTTGAAGATGAAACTGTAAACACCAGCAAGCTGTCACCTTGATATTTGCTTACATTCATCTAGAACCTGATTTAAATATGTTTGGCTGTTTGCTTCAGTATAATGCCACCGCCTTTCTCCAGAAGGATATATTCAAAAAATGTTATAGAAATAGAGTATAAAAGAAAAATGTTTGGATCTAATATGCAACTCTATTGCAAATATCTAATTATATTCAGTAGGAAGCCATGTAAAGAAGTGATTATATGAACCCTAGCATAGTAACAATTCTTTGAAAGGGATAAAGGGCTGAACTGCAGCAGTTTGAATATGTCAGATGTTCACGGTCTTGTTATGGAGCATGGGAAATAAAAGTATCTTTAGTCACTTTTCTTGATCCTCACATATATATGAGCTCCTATGTACCCACACACAATCATGTGCTGTCTGATAAACTGCAGAATGGGTATTTGGTACCAGCTTTAATTATTCCGCAGTGACAATCTCTTTTGCACCACGTATTTGCTCATTAGCATGCCGCCCTACTGCCAAAGGATGGAGGAGATAAAAACAGAAACAAGAGAAGAGATGAAAGGAGATGAATGGGGGGAAAGGCCTTTTAACTGCCTATCTCTCTTCTCTCTGAGGATCTCTCTCCCAAACTACCTCGAGTCAAGTGGCTGACACACAGTTGTAGTGCTGGTAGAGACGCATTTGGCTCAAGTGCAGTTATTTGGTACATTCCACTTTCTCTTTGCCTTCCACAGTGGCGACAAGAAGCCAGATTATTTCAAGTATCCCCACAACTATGGCAGAGAGAATGTGCTTGGTTGCTGATAATAGAAATAATCATTTTAATGAGTTCTGTATTTTATTTGGAGAGATTTCTCTTAATTTTAATAACTTCACATTTTCAGAAATGCATATAATTAGCTTTCTCTTGGCTGAAGTAAAATAAGCAAAACTGTTCTCTGACCAATCAAAAAGAAGTCAGAGAAAAGCAGGCTGATTACAGTGCACACGTGGTCACATCTTCTCTAATATTCTACTTTATGAGGGAGAGAAGAATCAGACATGAAGTTTAAATCATAATGATATCAAATAAATACGTGCCTGCTGTCTCATCTGCAGTTCTGCAGCTGAATTGGCATGACAGACCCAGTATTTATGAAGTCTGACAGAGGAGCACAGCTCAAGGATTTCTGATATATGCTGGCACAAATATGTCCTTTTTATTTTATTTTGTTGCTTGGATCAGACAGAAATTTATCACTCTGATTAGTTAGGTATTTATGCCAGCAAATTCATAATGCTATAAAGCATTCCTCTTCCAACTTTCCTGGTTTCACAGCTTTGGAGATTTGCAGGGAAACGGGAAAGCTGGAAGGATATGTGTATTTAATAGCGGATGTGATTTTCAGTGAGAACTGCAGGCAAAAAACAACTTGCAAGCTAGTAACCACCATTTAAATGGGCTTGGAGCTCCTTCAGGGAAGCTAAGGGACCTTTCTTTCGAATTGTAATCATAAATATCACAATACATAGTAACTTGATTTTGCCTATATACCTCACCGTGGGCATAATAGAGGGGATGCTTCTTTATGGAGCAATTTTAGGTCTCTGTGTAGAAAAAGATAGCTTTAGAGCACTCATTGCTCACAGAAACGCCTGGCCCCCATCCTGAGCACAATCAAATCTACTAATAAACACCAGCAGAACGCTGGTGCTAGGGAGATATTTATAGTGAGATCTTAAGTGTTTCATTGTCCTGATATATGTTGTCATAAACAACCCGTCTGTAAAATACATCATTAGAGCATCAGTCCTTATAATTATATACAGCAGACTTAGGAGTAACGGAATAGCGACATTTCCAAGTTCAGTACACACCAGTTGTTTCCTCTTGTTTTTAAACCTAGTGTTAGCAATGTAAAGGCCCCTTATTTTACACCTCACTGTAATTTTGGCACCGGTCAGAAGCCTGCCTAGCACGTCCGCACTGATCAGATCGTGTTACTGGTATAGTACTCCCGCTAATAATCCTTTCCTTTGGCCTACAGGTTGACTAACAGCTTCACAGACCAGGGATGAACTAATGAATAGATATGCATTTTCTAATATTGGCTGCAGAAGTGGTCTTTCAATCATGCAGAACGAGTTAATTCCACAAGCATCAAATGTGACAAAGCCTCCATTTCTTGCCATTTGTGTCCTCTGATACTATTTTTGCTTGCCAAATTGCACAAAACCTTTCCATTAACACCACTAATACATGCAATGCCTTCCCACAGAATACATTGGCATTGATTCCTGGGCTGGCACTTTCAGTCATGCCAATAAGCCAGAGGGATCAGACATAAGCCAGGGGTAAATTTGCAAGTGATCATGCTCCCATTCCTCATCTACCCAGCAGCCTGTTTTATAAAACTGGTAAAAAAGTAATTGCTTTTGGGACCTCTGTCTCTCTGTCAAAACTGGCTGGAAAGAGCTACTGTGCTGAAGAGTTATTAAGAGTGAGGAGAGACCCATGGGCTGAAGAAGGGATCATCCCAGGCTTGTTTCCATGGGAAATCAAGATGCAAATGTTCAGAAAAAGTGGTCTTTAGCACAGTCCACAGCCTGCATGAGGAGAGCTGGGAGCGAGCCAACCTCACTCCAACAGGGAAAGCTATCAGGAATACTCAGGAAGGGAATGGCATTAGGGGAGATGCATAAGGTCAGCCAAGAGAAGGAAAACTGATGGATTTCCAAAACAGGGTCAGCTATTAGCAGCCGAACCCTGCTACACTGCCTGGACTAATGAAACCCTTCACAGCAGTTGTTGATAAGGCAGAGAGGGACTCCTACACCTTCTGGCTCAGCTTCCAACCGAAGCCCTGAAAACAGCCTCTCTCAGTGACGCCCTCCGAACCTCAACAGGGAAATGGGATGGGGCAGCAGCTCCTGTGCCATCCTCGTCTTGCTCAGCAATCCCAAGCACTCGGTAGACTTACCATTAATCTTCAAAAGGACTTTTCCCTGTGGAGCTCTGCAGATATCCTCCACAGTGCGCAGACTGGTGTCTCCTCATAGGCAGGGTTTCTCTTCATGTGCACATCGTAGTGTCCAGGAAAGTGGAAGCTATAAATGAAGCTTTTCCCTCTCTTAGGGGTCTTAAGAGACATCTCTCCTGGATGGTGCCTTTGGTACACAATAAGATGTAAATTGTTGTTGTTTTTGTTGTTGTTATTGTTATTGTTGTTTTTAGAAAATAAAGCCAAAAATGTAGAAAATTCCTGTGATTTAGATGGTTTTATAGTGACTCTCCTGATGCTTCCTACTAAAAGATCGACAAATTATCTATCAGGCAAAGCCTGAATAACTCAGAATGCATAATCTGCCTGATTTTTTGTTTCTAATGGCTTGATTTTTAATCTGATATTTTAGGGAAATTTTGCAAGGCAAAAAAAAAAAAAAAGCATTTCTGTGCCTGATCTCTTTTCAAAGTTAATACCAACTTACCAACTGCATCAGCAGAGCATGGGATATCTTTGTAGAGTGACTCAACAGTTTGAACAGTTTGAATTTGTTTTTTTTTTTTTTTTTGCTAATTAAAACCATTAGTCCAAAAAGTTTATTACGGGCAGTAAATCTTTTCTACATAAATATAGTTGTTTGATAATGAATTGCCTGTTACCTGAAAATCTATCGTGTGTTGTTCTGTTGATTTTTTTTTTTTTCACTTCGGTTCAGCAGCCTGAATAATGCATTCACTTTCTCTAATTAATTGTCTGTATGGAATGCATCTCCACCTGGTCTTTTAGAAATGTCTCCGTCAACTTTGGCCTTTCATTCTGGATCAACTCTATGATGAGACTGTGCATTGCCCTCTGAGTGTGTTCATTACGCAGCAAGGGGAACTGCAGACAAGAGAAGCCCTGACCGAAAATAACATGTTTTTGAATCACGTATGTCATAGTACCAGTTAGAAGTAAAATACGGAAAATGTAGTGCAGCCTGCAGATTGTCAGTGTTTATGCATTCACTCTAGTGACGGTACAACTTCTTGTTGTCTGCTGTTGAATATCGTTTCATCTTTATCTCTTCTGCCTGGTGACGTGTGCTAGGAGACTTAATCAGTTCTGTCCAGATGGATGCTAATGAAGGAGACATTATACAAAACACTATTATAAATTCTCATTGACATCTCATTTTCTTTTGTCTCACTCTATTTTTAGAGCTGATTTCTAGAGGTGCAATTACAATCCCAATATTTATCAAGCAGGCACCATCTTAAGTTGTTATTTCGCGTCCACCCACTCAGATTTTTATCTGTGAACAGCTAATGAACAAATCCCACAATTCTTATTCATCTGTCCCATAATAATATTGACATTGTGTGATATTTATGTAACAAATGATATCAAAAACACATTAGGCTTTTAGATGTGTGATAAAGATGTCTTTTTATCTACATATTAGGGCAGCCATTCTTTACAGAGATTATTTGAACTCACACATGGGCAGCAGCACATAAATATTCAGGACAGCAACTGAAAAATATTTCAGGTTCCAATTTCAGGACATGTTAAGAAGGAATAAGTGGTGCTGTGAGATGCTAATAAAGTCAGATTACTGTCAGGCTTAAATATTGTAGCTGGCTGATTTTGGTCCCTAAGAAGCTTCAAGCACCAGTGAAGCTATTGTCAGAATTGGGACATTTATAGATCAACTCTCCTGTTGAATTTTTATGGTGTCAGTAAAGGAGAATGTCACATTGCCAGAGCCCCAACAGGACTTCTCTCATCAGTACCCACCCACCCTCCTGAAGTTCATAGAGATGGATGTCTATCCTCTTGCAAAGTAACTGAAGCTGTCAAAGGTGTCCAGAAATAATCAATAGGGAAAACAGGCAACTGGATGGGCACATACTCAAAGATTTGACAGCCTTGTGCGAAACTAGGAAACAGAGATATAGTGTACCTAGTGAAGTCAGACCACCCCAAGCACACTTACAAACAGTGTACTTGTGCTTCTTTATCAAACATGAGTGTTTAAACTTCAGTTTTACATTTTATTCAGAAGATGACATTTTAAACAAAAGAACATTTGCTCTTCTCCTGCTGGGATATCTTTTCGCTGCTAAATTAGAAGTAGGTATACCACTCAAGAAAGACAAAACTTGTATCTCGTGATGTTCTAAACGCTGGGACTGGTGAGAAAGGAAGGAAGAGGGCTGGGTCTGATGACTGCTGTGCTCCCAGAGTAAATGAATGAATGAATGAATGAATAAATAAATAAATAAAAAGCATGCTTGTTTTCATAAGACTGACCTCTGATAGTCTGAGGAAAGAGAAATGGGACTACAGGCAATGTTGGTAGCAAAGCTTAGAGTTGAGGTTTCCTTTTTTGGGGTGGCTGTTTCTCTCTCTCTTTTTTTTTTTTTTTAACCACTATTTGGTTGCTTAAAGCTTTGCCAGACTCAAACTTGTTGGCCTTGCTTTTTTTCTATCCAGGATCTGCTTTCTTTGATGCAGCATCATATCACGCACAGTGCCAATCACTCCCATCTGTCTCAATAGCCAGGTGGACAAAGAGGATGACACCCTCACCACCTGGGTTGGCCAACTTCTTGCTTTAAGGAATCCATATGGTTATGGCATTGACGATGTGTAGTGCCCCGTGCCTTGGAAGAGAGCTTGAGATTATCAGGGAAATGATCTTGTTGGGAGGAATGTGGCTTTTGTGCTTTCTGAAAACTGCCCCATGTCTAGCTGTGTAATGAGTGGAGAAGTCTTGCCTTGTCTTAATTTTTTCCTTCAAACAGGTGTACACTCCCCAGTAGCAGCAAGAAGCCCCACTCTTTCTGTTTTGGGGTTGCTATTTGTTAGCTGCTAGCACCATTTTTTTATTGTTATAATTTTCTCTCAATGTTTGTGCTCCCCTGGGTGCTGAACAAGCGCAGAGAACAGCCAACCCCCCTCCCTGGAAGAGCTGCCAGCCTGACAAGCACAAGTAGGCAACCGGACTAACTGATTTCAGACCAGGGAATGGCTCTCTTGCAGCCTTTAAATTATTCACAGCTTCTCTTTGTAAATTATTAAGTTCCCAGTTCTAAGATTTAGCTCTTTGAGTTTACAGTATAGGTTTTCAGATGCTCACATCTGTAGCTGGCTGCTGTTCATCGCACACAGAGGATGGCAGCTTAGCACTTCAGAGTTAACCATCTTAGTTTTGCTTCCTTTTCATCATTTTCTTTTGGTTTCTCTGCTCTTTAAAAGCATGACTACCAAAGGCAGGCAAGGGAAAGGGAGGGCAAAATACTCACATTGAGACTTAACCATGCCTCAGACCACTCAAAGTCTTCTATTCATTCCATGGGCCTACACAATATTCTACTGTGAAATAAAAATGCTTTCAGTAGCCCCAGAGTAAGTAAAAAGAAAATCAGTTTTGACTCTTACCCAGGTCTCAGCCCTTTGCTAGGATATTCTGAGCATGGCGTGTGCAGTGCTAGAGTCAGTCACACCAGCTTACTTTCCTGAAGTTACCCAGGGAAGAAAGGTACCTGTGATAACTTCAAGCTCCTTATCCTCTTTTCTTCAACCACCCATGCCATCTGTCCTCAGCCTCCCAGTGGCTGCTCTCCTAAGCACAGATGTTAACCAGAAACCAGCGCTTTTGCTCAGAGCTCAATCTCCCCTAGTACTTGAGTGGTTATTCCCATTCTCCAGCTGCTTTTCGCTATTTTCTGGACATACATTCCCCTTCTCCCTTTTCCTCATAACATCTTCCTTCCTGGCCTCATCAGTCAGCATCGACTCTAACATTTACTGTAGTGCTGGATCTGGTCTTCTCCCTGGTGCTTCCCTTGAATCCTACAGTTCTTTCTATGTGTCCTTTAGTCGTCACCATGGCTGCAAAATAAGCACTGGAAGCATTCAAGACTAAAATCAGGTACATCTGCTGGCTGCTCCAGCTGAAAAGCAATGTATTTTAAGACAGAAATGCACTGAAAAATGCAAAATAGGAAACTGAGATCAGCATCACCAAATCACGTAATGGTTGAGGTTGGAAGGGACTTCTGGAGGTCATCTGGACCAACCCCCTGCTCAAGCAGGGACACCCAGAGCAGGTTGCCCAGGACCACGTAAAATGGCTTTTGAAGATCTCCAAAGAGGGAGTCTCCACAGCCTCTCTGGGCAACCTCTGCACAATAAAGAAGTGCTTCCTGATGTTCAGAGGGAACCTCCTGTGTTCCAGTTTGTGCCCATTGCCTCTTGTCCTGGCACTGGCACCACTGAAAAGAACCTGGCTCTTTCCTCTTTGCACTCTCCCTTCGGGTATTTATAGACATTGATAAGATCCCCCCTAAGCCTCCTCTTCTCCAGGCTGAACAGTCCCAGTTCTCAACCTCTCCTTGTAGGAGAGGTGCTGTAGTCCCTTGATCATCTTGGTGGCCTTATATTGGACTATTTCCAGCATGTCCTTGTCTCTCTTGTACTGAGGGGCCCAGAACAGGACACAGCACTCCAGATGTGGCCTCACCAACACTGAGTAGAGGGGAAGGATCACCTCTCTTGACCTGCAGGTGATACTTGGCCTAATGCAGCCAAGAATACTGTTGGCTTTTTTTGCTGTAAGGGCACAGTGCTGTCTCATGTCCTATTGCATCAACATCTAATTTATATTTGAGCAGTGAGAAACTTTCCTGAAGGCCAAAATAAACCTTCTAAAACCTCCTGAAGGTAGGTCACAAATACTATACTCAGTAAATAGCAAAATTTTGGTGTAGCACTTACCTACATTGCTTAGTCAGTATTATAATTCACCTAAAGGTCACTAAGAATTATTGTGTTCATTTGGAGACACCAACAGATTCAGACCAGCATTTAAAATTTGGACATCACAAGTCCAAACTGAAATTGAAATATACCTGAGAAATATAATGATTTTCTGGAATCTTTTACTCTTGGTAAGGGAAGGACAACAGTGATGATCTTCACAACAATATTGTGAAGGAGAGATAATCCTCTGTCATCTTCCCAGGTCTTAAGTCTCCTTTTGAAGCACCCATTGCTGAAAACAGGTATACCACAGTGAGTTAGGTGGATTGGTGGTCTGAACTGGCTTGGTGTTTACCGTGCTCTTGTTTTTTCAGAGGTGTTGAGTATCCTCAACTTTTGTGCAGGTATACAGAATTTTGTCATTCAGGCTGCAGAGATACATGCAATGCAATATACAATTAAACAGAGAAAAAGCTTCATCTAGATGTATCACGAATGAGATCCTGAAACTCAGCAAACTGTTGCCTAAAGCTCAGCAATGTTGCCTCTGTTTTCAGAATAAGCTAGCTCTTCTTTGTCACATTTGCATGATGGACTCTCCTCTGACTGTGCAAATCACAACTTTTTGCTTCTCCCATTCTAATTCTCTATTCGATACTGACTTTCCTTGGCATGTGTATGTTTTTGTCCTCTCTGTATGCTATGGATTTACTCCAGGTGTACCAGCAGCTTGTTCCCTGACATAGGCTTACCCCTCCCTGTATCTTCATGTACAGACTTTCCTCAATGATCTGGCTTTGCTTTCTTAACAACTATTCTTACAAATGTTTGCTACTCTTCTCCAGGTCTTATATGTTTATTCTGACCACTCAAACTCATCCTACATGCCCTTTGTACTCCTTGTGCACATCATATGGTTCAACTTACCCTACAAATTGTGATGAGAAAGATTTGGAAACCTGCTGTGAAAAGTTATTAACCCAGCCCCAGAGCTTCCAATTTGAAACTTCAGCTACACTGCTGTGTTACTTCCCTTATCTTTTCAGTGCATTAATATCACAAAAAGGTGTTTTGCTATTTGTTTCAGAGCTCTGAAAAATCTGCCCCAAAATCCACAGCTACAAGCTGGGTCTCTGCAGCTGTGGCTAATGTAAGAGAGACAGCCAGAGTTCACAACCCAGAAGCTTTGGCTCTGCTGTCTTCAATCCTGAAGGAGCCGAGAAGCAACATGAAGAAACATGATACAGTAAAATTTTGGGACAGGCAAAGTTCCTTAGCTCTGGGACTTCCTTCTTCACTGTCTCTAAATAATTTTGAATTTTTTTCCCCCAAGATTGAAAAAGCTTTATTCTTGAACATTGGAAATATTTACCCTGTACCACCAGAGGAGTCTGCATCTGCCTGCGGACACATATCCTCAGCAGGTCCCAGCTGTGCCAAGCGAAGAGCTCACCCTCCCTTGCTCACATGCAGTTGTTTGTCATTACTCTTTCATGGAAGATGACATGCTGATCAGGTAGCCAGCTGAGCAGCTCAGATGAATGATCCCAATCTGCTCCCTGTGAGAATATGAGATGGGGTAGTGAAGACCTAGCAGTTAATTTCCTTAAGTCTGTCTGGCTAATCGTATCTAGGATGAATTAGGGAGGAATTACAGGAGCAGTGCAGCAGGCAGATGTGAGGACAATCTCCTCCACCTGGCAGGAGGGTGGTGACAAGGAACTCAGCACCTTCTGGGCACAACAATCTCTTCCAGGAATGTAACTAAAATGTGTGAAACATGAAAGATGTTGTCATGGTTTTGGCTGGGATAGAGTTAATTTTCTTCACAGAGGCTCATACCAGGTTTAAATCACAACAGTCCTTTTTGGTGCCCAATGTAGGGCTCAAAGGGTCAAGATAATGACAGATTTGATTGGAGTGTGATACACACAATTTTTAGAAGTTGCAGCCGTTTAGCTGCTAATTTGCAGGCGCCTGTGCTTGCCACAGGGCTTGCAAGCATTACTGTGTATTAATCTAGTGCTTGTTAGTGGCTGCTTTTTCTTCTACTGTTTTCTGTACTCCTTATCATCTTGCTTTGCTGTGCCTAGGAACATTTGATAACAGGTATGGCCATGAGCCTGGTCTGTGAGATGGCCAGGGCGTTGCTGCTGTTCCTGTGTTGTTGTGCTGGACAGGCTGGAACTCCAGACTGAACTTGAATTAGAGGGACTGTGACCTGTGGATGAGTCTACATGGGAGGACATTCACCTGAAAGGGACGGTGGCCATGGATAGGTGTGCTGCAGCATGTGCATGGACACCTTGCAGTGTCCATGTCCATGGATAAGGCCATGTGGCTTGCAGCATCTGCAGCTGTGGGTAAGATCATGACACAGTAGGTAGACCAGTGAAGGAACTGTGGCTCATGGATAAGGCCACGCTGGATCAGGTACACCTCCAAGGGACTGTGGCCAATGGACAAATCCAGGCTGGAGGAGAGGTGAGGGGAAGAGTTCATTGCAATGTTAAACACTATGACCTGATCCAAAAGGACAATGGGTGGATATTGTAATGGATATGTTTATTAAAAACATGTCTTTAAACTGTTGTAACCCATGATTTAAGTTGCATGTTATAGGAAGTACTATAAGAGGAACCCCTTGCCACTAGCCAGGCCAGGGCCAAGGGGAGGAGTTTTTTGCCATGTTAAACCCTAAAGCCTGGTCTGAAGGGACTGGGGGGTGGAGATTGTGATGGATATACCTTGAAATTGGTGTAACCCATGTTCTGAGTTTTGTGTTATAGGAGGTCCTACAGCAGGAACCAGTCGCACTGATAGAAAATGAGCCTCCCAAGAAGCAGAGCAAGTGCAGTAGTAACCTGACCTGAGCTAGCTTTGGTGTCCAGTGACTCCAAGCAACACATCATGCCTCCTGTCCTGAGCAACCAGCATAACAGATAGAACCTAAGTCATGGACTAAAAGAACTCCGGGGACATTTTATGGACATTTCACAAGGGTGGCCCATAGACTGAGGGAATGATATCTGTTTATTAATCAAAAAGTAGTATTTAATAAGGATGTATTGGATAGTGCGGGACCGGGGCATGACATAAATTGTACAGTATAAGGGGTTGATATTGTCCTGGTTTTGGTTGGGATAGAGTTAACTTTCTTTGTAGAGGTTTGTACGATGCTATGATTTGGATTTATGATGAAAATAGTGTTGATAATACACTATGTTGTATGCTGTATCATATATATCACTATGTATGATGTTTTAGTTGTTGCTGAGCAGTTCTTCCACAGAGTCAAGGACTTTTTTGCTTCTTATGCTGTCCTGCCAGCGAGGAGGCTGGGGGTGCACAAGGAGCTGGGAGGGGACAGGACCAGGACAGCTGACCCAGACTGACCAAAGAGATATCTCATACCACACGGCGTCATGCTCAGCAATAAAAGCTGGGGTAAAGAAGGAGGAAGGGAGGACGTTGGGGGTGATGGCATTTGTCTTCTCAAGAAACCATTACGTGTGATGAGCCCTGCTTTCCTGGCAGTGGCTGAACACCTGCCTGCCCATGGGAAGTAGTGAATGAATTCCTTGTTTTGCTTTGCTTGCATGTGTGGGTTTTGCTTTACCTTGTAAATTGTCTTTATCTCACCCCACAAGTTCTTACACTTTTTTCTTCCACTGAGGGGGAGTGAGTGAGCAGCTGTGTGGTGCTGAGCTGCCTGCCAGTTAAACCACAACAGATGTGTGCCCAGCCAGTTTGCCCAGTTCCACATCAGGCAATGGCAAAGCTTTGGAGCATACACTCATCTCCAGTTTTCTTAAAAAGCTGCAGCCTACTAAAGAGAGAAGGGCAGTGGCACACATTTGCAAGGAAGCTGCCGTTTCCCCCCTCCTCCCTTCCAACAAATGGAGTCAATTAGCAGTTCCTTCCCAGGGCTGTTAGGAGGATTTCTGATCTGTTTGTACAACAGTAAACAGTCTGAAATCCAGAAGACAACACTGTTATGTCAGGGACAAGCTGGCATCAACAAACTGGTTGCCCAAATCTAAACAAAGCCTTTTTAGGGTCTAATGAAATTTTGTTTCTCTTTCATTGCATGTATTTCCCATGGCTTTTCATTTTTTAGATGACGATGGACAAAGAAATAGAGGTAAAAAGGAAGGAAGGAAGGAAGGAAGGAAGGAAGGAAGGAAGGAAGGAAGGAA
>VXAL01018952.1:312412-354584 GCA_013399475.1 Chauna torquata
TTTTTTTTTTTTTTTTTTTTTCAGGCATGCAAAAGCCCTGTTTATATTATTCCATAACAGGGAATGCAAAGTGCCTATGGGTGCTTTTTATGTTCCTGTATTAACCTTCCTGGTCATTCAGATGCATTACTTAGTGAACCTCCCAGATGTTGTATATCGCCCAGAGGACAGATTCAAAGCCTCCAGTTTTGTGAGGTAATTAAATGTTAATGTAATGGGTAATCCTATTTTTACAAGCTACAGTGAAAGACTGTTCATAGACCACAGTTTGAGATCAACACACAAAAAAAGTAAGTTGAATGTGAACCTCCCACAAGGGAGGTTTTTAGAACAGCTGATTTAGAAAATTTTCAGGTAGCAGAATCCTCTGGCAGTATTTTTGTGAAGGTGAGCAGGGTCATCTGCAATAATAATGCCCTGGTTTAAGTGAAAATTTATGCTCTAAATAACATTGATGAGTGCAAGAGAAAGTCTATCAGCAGAAGGTTGTTCGACATATAGGATGAGATTTCTTCTCCAAATGCAAACAAAACCCCATGTGTCAGTATACTTGGAAACAACATCTCTCCTGTTGCCTGTCTCCCACCCATTCTCATTTCAGAATTTTGTTCTACTGTCTTATCTGTTTTTCTTGCAGAAAAGTCTATGTGTACTAAGATTCAATAATTTATAAACAAAAGTGTGTAAAAGGCATGAGATGCTGCTGTAATGGCAATGAAATGAAAAGACAAATGTTATTAGCATGGTAGATCAGGCTTGGGCTAATCCAAGTAGATAGGTTTGCTTCACTGTGACTTGTAGTGAATATTGTTCCCAATTGTGCTTACCAGAAGATGAGAAAAAAAAAAAAAAAAAAAAGAGAAACTCAGGTGGCACCCGGGTTTCTTGCTTGTTTGCTTGCTTGCTTTTTGTTTTTGAGTAGGAAGAGATATTTGAAGTGAAGAAAACACAAGGAGAGTAACTCCTAAAGTGACACTCATCCTCTTTCTTGGCTAAAATAAGGGGCAACTAATCATCAACATGTCTGCTATGAAGCAGAAAAGAAATGGGACATAGACATAGCATGGTGGTTCAAAAGAGTTCACATCTGAAGTAAACTGAAATTTCAGTGGAGCCACAAAAGGGCTCCAGCCGCATTACATGCTGGGATATTACAAGGCACTTTATTTAATACAATTAGATAAGTAGGACTGATAACCCAACTGTACATGTCAGGTATCAACAGAAAAAATAATGAACGTGCTAACATGGAAATAGAAACAGCATCTATGCCGATTCTATTAGTCATGTGTAAGCAACTTATGGTGCCAGGACTCATGGCACCAAAAGCATCTACCCCTCTTGTCTGAATAGCTATGGAAATTTGGGTGTATATACGTCTTTGTTTCCAAGTTAGCCAGCTCCTTGTCAATAAGCATACAGATAAGCTTTTGGATAGATCTAATCAACGCGCTATTCCATTCTGCTTCGTACATTACCAAATATTGATAGAAAAAGTAGAATTCAATGCTAGTTAAATTTGCTAGGGCAGAGTGACCGATCTGAAATGACATAGGAACTTTTATTATTTTACTGCATGTCTCGGGATGTCTGTGCAGGCCTGCCAGCTGATTGCTTATTAGTCCACCTTTTGTCCTGAATCAAGCTGTGCTTGGTCTGAAACCCCCCATTAAGAAGGATAAATCCTCCTTAATGTAATTTATAAATCAGGGTGAAATATTTATCAATGCCAGAGAATTACCTGGAAGGTGTTCTTCTTCTAGCTAGGTGAGGGGAAAATGTTTTGATTTCATCCGGTTGGACCAAGCAACTTACTAGCTGTATAATGAGTCCTACCTTGGCTTATTTCTTCCTCTCTAACAGTAAGAGCAGACTTATTTTTCCCACAGATCATGGTTAAGCACTACCAAGGACTCGATTTTTCCATTTTTACGGAGGTGGCTCCTCTCTTGCACCAGACAGTGCCGAAGCTAACTGTGATGAGCTTAGTGGTTGCTAAGCCTCTTTCCTGTTTTGAATAATTGGAGCTCTTTGAGGTTTCATGCTGTCAGACTTTCTCAACAAAACAATAGTTCACATCAATAGCTAAATCATCCTTATCTTGAATCCCTCATTTGCATGTATTTGTTGTGGTGTCACACAGAGGATGTTGAGATAGCCTTACATGCACAAAGTTTTATTTGTGGGGTCCGTGGTTGGCCACACATTGACTTCAAAGTTACCATCAAGAACAAAAAAAAATGCTGACGATTTTTCACCAGGTTTTTCTGATAATTTTGGATACTCTTCATTAGTACCCACTCAATCTCCCTCATGGCTGCTCCCACTATTAGCTCTGACTGGACCACATTTTGATCAGCTGCAGGTGCTGTCCAATCATCTGCTGTCAATCTTTGTGCATGAGAACTACAATGGAAAATACTGCCACAGCATCCTAGGTGAAAGATTGCAGACTGTGTGTAAAAAGCAGACTATAGGGTTGCAAATAGAAGACCTTTAGTGTTTCGAAGGCTAAGGCATTGTGCAAGAATGATGTTCCTAACCAGAGGAAAGTGGACATTAAAAGTTCTGGTTTTCTTAGTTGTAAGACAGCTGAGAAGTTCCCAAATGGCAAACCTTAGGAAATCTCGCCCATTAGTTTCCCAGCCACTTCACTGCGTGTTAGCTATTCTGCAGTGAATCCACCTGCAAGGTATTAAAAGATGAACACATTCTGGATCAATTGAAGAAATATCAAGTTGACCCCAAACCCACTATTTCTTGAGCTTGTTTTCTCAGAGTTGGAAATATTGCTCTGCATCTGCAGAAGGTAAGTGAGGAGTTGTTCATTCGTGGTTCTGATCACAAAAAAATATATTTCACTCAGAAAAGGCACAATAAGAAAGCCTATATCAGGACTATATCATTGTGCGGTGGCACTAGGGCAGTCCAGGAATGTGGAAGAAAGTGAGAAAGTGAAAAATAACCTTTCTTTCCTGCCTCCAAAGCTTGCTGTCCCTGCAGCAGATGGTTGAGTGCATGCACCATTGGACTGGCACTTTCAAATCATTTTCCTCCCTATCCAATTTATAGCAAATGGTAGCTATTTCAGCCCTTTCAACATGTCTATTTTTGCAGAAGAAGAAGCTCTGAGCTATATTTACAGAGATTCTTGACAGTTTTAATAAGATCAGTAAAAAAAAGTGTTTTTGATAGCTTTTGGAGCCAAAGCCAGGATTGTCACCAGCCACAAGGCAAGGACAAACCTGGTGTGGAATTTGTGAGGACTGCCAGTTTCAGCTGTTCTCTGCTGATGTAAAGCACAAAGCAAAGTGATGGTTCTAGTGAGTGTGGTTAAAGCTTTAAGGGACTTGTCACAGTATGTATACATCTATGCAAGCAGAATAAAAAATAGAAGCAAAATCTGATTCGAAACCATACTTTCAGTTTTCCAAAGAAGAGCTACTAATTCAGTGATTTCATCCTTCAAGAGCCTGGCTTTTCCATTAGCATTTTTGCCAGATAACCCAGCAACAAATGCTAATAATAGCAATTGCCATCCACCATAGTAAGAGTAACAGCCACACTCATCTATATATTCTAACCTTGAACAGAATAAATGAAAACAGAAAAGACTTGTTCCTACAAAGAGAAAGCTGAATCCTATCAAGCTGAATGCAAACTATATAAAGAGTTTGTATAGCCTCTGCCCTTTTTGTAATAAATGATGCATTGCTGAAATTAATGGAATTATGTTAGCGTGAAATCAGCACAAAATTAATATCAAGCCTTATGAGTGCAATAAGTAATACACTAGGAAGGCATTACTATATAGGATCACAGGCTACATAACTATATGGCACCATATGCAAATCTGGTACCATTCACACATGTGGCTTGGTGCAACATGACTTATTGCTGTCTAAGTCAAAACTAGAACATCTTTCACCACACTGCACATGCCAGAGATATCATCCATGCCTTAACTTGGTAACACTCAGCAATCACAGGGTAAAGATCTTAAAGCATTTCCAAAATGTTTTGGAAAAGTTATCTAATTAAGCCTTACAGAGCCCTGTTCAGTACGTAAATGTCATCATCAACATTTGTAATGGTTGGAAAAATAAGACGGAGACGTTTAATGAGTTTCCCAACTAAGGTCACCCTGGGAGTTGCAAATACCCTATAGTATAAGCAGCCGAACTTGAGGAGAATGAAAGTGAAAAATCCTTTAGATAAGAGGTTAATAATAGTTTTATTTGACTGTACTTGGATTTGAAATCGTTGTTTGAATTCTACACATGTGCTAGACTGAAATAGACACTAGTTCCTCACTCTGGCTGCAGTGCTTACAAGCCTATGCCTTTTCAAAGCCTCTTTATCAGTGGAAATAATTATTGCAGTCTGCATTTTGGCAAATTGAAAACTGTTCTCCTTCTGTCAGTGATTTGCCTGTGCTGTGACCACTCTGTAAAACTGATGAAACCCATCTCTACAGTGTATTTCACAGGAGTGGCACAAAAATATGCTGTACTGCAGTTAAAATATTTGAAGATTTGCTCAGAGTAGTGAATATGAAAGATAAATCCCTAATGGAAGAGGAAGCCCTCACCAGCATGGTCCCACTCAAGTTGAATCTGCAGGAGTAGAGTGCTGATGTGATCGAGGTAAGTGATTTGGCTATTCATGCACATGAAGAGTGCAAACGCTTGTTAGGTCCTTTAGTATCCCAAGACTGCAGAGTCTCACACTTTCAGGCTGTCATACTTCCCATATGAATGGATGAAAAAATGAAGATGTCACTCTGGGCATTCAATTCTGTTTTGCCAGGTGTTCTGTACATTAAAAGGAACTCCCTTAAAAAGAGCCATTTGCTCAGCAGACCATCTGGAGCCATCAGGCTGCCTAGCACCGGTGTGAAAAAGGAATTATAAAGAAGAGGAGGAACATCTGGCCCACTGAGGTCTTCCTATAGCATTCATTCTCCAAGGTTTACTTTCTCAGCAGGCAGTAAACAATATTGTAAATTTCCATCAGTACTTATCCTGGAATACTTGGTTGTGCCCTCATTTTGCAAGCTTGCACAAGACCTCACTGTACTGTAAAGTCTTTTTGGGGTAGACTTCAAATGACAGTGAGGAATCCTGGAAAATCATCAGTAAGAAAATTGTAAGGAAAATCTGTGTTAGCATCTTGTTTTTTATTGTCTGTAAATAAGGACATCTTTTACCTTGCTCACCTCAGGACTCTGTTCTTCCAGTTCCAGTAGCACTGGGACCATGCTGAGAAGTGTAATGGAGGCTTCACTTTCCCAGAAAAGTGCTCTGAGATTTCCCAAATAGCTCTACTGCATCATGTCTTAGAAGATGCTCAAATGGAGGTCTCTCTCAAAACTAGAAGGGAGAAAAACACAGCAAATGTGAGCTTCATTTGAAAACTCTGAAAGACTTCAGTGACTTCCACTATTCTGCATGACCATCATTTCCAGCCAAAGGCAAAAGTGCTACCAGGCCAAATGATATCGCAGAAGCCCACAAGCTTCTTTAAGGAGAGTTGACAGGAAATCTATAGGAAACCAAAAAATATTTTTCTCTCCTTTTAAGAGCTACCTTTATCATGCTGAGAAACTGCTCCCATTCTCTGGCAGAAATAATAATGTTTAATTCAAAGAGTTGATTTCCTTCATGTCTGGAGCTTAACACAGAGAATGTAAATAGAAAAGGGGGATAACAATTCTAATGCTACCTCCCTTTTCTGCCATAGCTGTTCTTCTAAATAGTCCTCATGTTCCCTGTAAAGACATCTCAAATATTACTACTTGAGAAATCTCTTTTCTAAACACCTTTTTCCTTGATCTGAAAACTGATGATAAAATGAAATATTAGACCATAGCAGTGGAGAACATTAAATAAATAAATAAGTAAGTAAATAAATAAATAAATAAATAAATGACATTGTAATTGTTCTTATTGCAGAATTAGACTGCACATTTCAGCACATGAAAACCAATTTGGAACAAAAGGGTGAAGTGACTTTGTCTCAGCATCATTGTCAATGATTGAAAACAAGCATAGTTCCCTCTTTTTTGCACCTGAATATGATCTATACCTGCCTAAGAGTACACAAAATCACAGAAATACATTTGTTTCAATTATGGTGTCTGCTCCTATGGTTGTATGTAATACAGACTCACGTCATATGTAAACTGTATGTAAGCAATTACATATACTCTCCTGTTCCTCTGTTGTAGCACAGTTAAGAGCTACACCATGTTTCTTTTTCTCTCTTGAACTAATTTTGCCAAAAGTTTTTGATTTGGTTTGGTTTTGTAGAGCAGTTCATCCTTGAATTTGTCTTGAATTTACCAGACAATTTTGATTTAAAATGTCAAGAGAGAAATAAAAAGTTCAAAGGGTTATAGTAAATGGGGTTACATCAGGCTGTTGGCCAGTCACTAGCAGGGCTCACCAGGGCCAGTTCTCTTCAATGTTTTCATAAATGACTTGGATGTAGGATGAGAAAGTGTATTAGTAATTTGGCAAATGATACTAAATTGGGAGGAGCTGTTGACTCTGTCGAGGGCAGAGAGGCCTTGCAGAGACCTTGACAAATTAGAGAGCTGGGCAATTACCAACCACATGAAGTTCAACAAGAGCAAGTGCTGGATTCTGCACCTGGGAAGGGGCAGCCCTGGCTGTACGTACAGACCGGGGGACAAGAGGCTGGAGAGCAACCCCTCAGAAAGGGATCTGAGGGTTCTGGTCAACAGCAAGCTGAACACGAGCCAGCAGTGTGCCCTGGCAGCCAGGAGGGCCAGCCATACCCTGGGGTGCATCAGGCACGGCACTGCTGGCTGGTTGAGGGAAGGGATTGTCCCGCTCTGCTCTGTGCTGCTGCAGCCTCACCTCGAGCACTGTGTGCAGTTTTGGGCACTACAGTATAAGAAGGACATGAAACTGTTAGAGAGTGTCCAAAGGAGGGCTACGAAGATGGTGAAGGGTCTAGAAGGGAAGACATATGAGGAGTGGCTGAGGTCACTTGGTTTGTTCAGCTCAGAGAAGAGGAGACTGAGGGGAGGCCTCATGGCGGCCTGCAGCTTCCTCACGAGGGGAGCGGAGGGGCAGGCGCTGATCTCTTCTCTCTAGCGACAGTGACAGGACCCGAGGGAATGGCATGGAGCCGTGACAGGGGAGGTTCAGGCTGGATGTTAGGAGAAGGATCTTCACTGAGAAGGTGGCTGGGCACTGGAACAGGCTCCCCAGGAAAGTGGTCACGGCACTGAGTCTGCTGGAATTCAAGAAGCATTTGGACAACGCTCTCAAATGTGCGGTCTGATTTTTGGTGGTCCTGTGTGGAGCCAGGAGTTGAACTTGATGATCCTTATGGGTCCAACTCAGGATGTTCTATGATTCTATGATTCTATTCTATGATTCTGTTAAAACAGAGGGAAAGAAAGAGAACAAAAATAAAAAGGTAGAAGGGAACCCCCTCCTCCAGCTTCCATATCAGCACTCCTGGAAAGTGAGTGAGAAGTTAGGAAATTACACTGGTTTCTTACCACCATCCTGTTTCTGCCTTATATCCCATACCTTCACCTTCTTCATTTCTATTGCACTTCTTTTTTTAGAGATGCCCAAAATAAGCAAAAAATACAAATCTGTTGAGCAGCTAAACCAGAAAAATTGTGGAAGGCTGACATGGTCTCTTGCCCCTACCTCTTCTGCTCTTTCTATATTCAGTTTTAATTAATATCGTTTACCATTCTTTTAAAGTCCTGAAGACACATTTCTTTCTTCCTATGTTCATCCTCAGAGACAGGATAGAAGCTATATACATCACCTATTCCGTAAATTACATCTTGACCCCCATCTTATAAAAATTTTTAGTCTTCATTTCTTTGAGTCTAACCGTCATGATGCCCCATTTCAGACAAGCATTTAACCTTCATTTCAGGCTGGTATGTAATCTCTTACCTCTGTCACAGATCAATCACACAAAGTCAAGGAATAGCTCAAATATAAACAGTCCTTGAAACCTGCAGAGTGAAAGTAAAACCCTGCAAAAATAAAGGAAGACTAGAACTCAGTAGAGCAGAAGTGGTAGGGCACACAGAAAGGCTGCTGGAATATATCAATGATAATGCAAAAAGTCTGGCAACAGCAAGAAGAGTAGAGACATTTTAGTGACAGAGGGCTGGTCTTCAAACAGTGTTTTTGACCTGCCATTCCTTCTTTGGGTCCGTTTTCACCTCTTCACCCTTAAAAACAGAATTCTCCAGCTGCGCTGTTCATAGTGTCACCACTAGGGAGAAAGCTGCACAGTGCAACTGTTTTATTTGTGGTTCGTGAAATAAAGAAAAATGGACAATACCATCAATCGCAGTCTTTTAGATTGCTAATTTTACACATCCACAATTGCAAAAAACTTCATGTTCACAGACTGAACCATACCCAGATCTGTCTTTGTAATCCCAATTCTACACTACTGGAATATCAGTATACTGGAATTATGATAATCACCATACTTAAATATGTAGCTAGAAAAATCAGGGATGAGATGTCTCCATCCCAATCCCACTCTAGCGTGATTCCAGCCTGGTCGCACAAATTTGAGATGATTAAAATAGTTTAGAAAAGATCTGAAAACACAAATAGCTTGAAATGTACATGACAAAAAGGTTTTCATAAACCTTTACAATCACACAAATTTGAATTTGTTGGAAAAATTATAAAGAAAATTGCAAGGTCTACAGAACTAAAAGTCAAACAGATGAACTCATGGATCTTAATAGTCTGCAGTACTATTTTTCCTGAGCAATGCAGTTCAAGGATGAACCTCAGGAAGCTTTCCCCAGAAGTCAGAAGAGGTCCATGACATCACTTCTGAAATCAAGACAAAGCCATCAGCCCTTTGCTACAAATCCTGTATCCTGTATCCTAATAGAAAATCTTCCTGGAAAATCCCTAGAAGAGCTAAGGAGGAGTCATTCACACATTTGGATAGTGGATAGTGGGTAGTAAATGCAAAACTGAAGGCAAGTACAGGGTTGATTTAACAGGGCATGGTGACCTAAATAATAAAAAAAAAATTAACTCACTTTGTGGGAGGTTTTTGAAGACTATTTTTACACTCTTCTGATTTGATTATATATTTTTACTTTGACAGCTCTTGGAACTACTGTCTATAATGTCATCCTTATCACTTATGAAGTGGAGCAGACTCACATTAGAGTTCATGATTCTCAGTAAAAATGATATTCTTATGATTCATAGCATCTTTTATATTAGTAGCATCTAATAATTCATAACCAAACCCACTGTTCCTAGCTCTTCAAGTTTCACCACCACACAGTTGCCCTATTTGGCAACTTTTTGACTGGACAAAGCCAAATGGTACGCCCTTCTTTAAAAAAGGCCAAAGGCATTATCAGGGCAATTAGAGGTCAAACTAGAAAACTTTGAAGGGCACTACCAACCTGATTATCCTATGACCTTATGACCATTAACCTTTTACTCAGTCTTAAATGGAAAGGAGAAATATGTCACAAGGATCCTCAGAAAAATTAACTTTGTTTTCATTGAAATACAAGGAAAAAGACAGATGCTTTCTCTTATGCATTTCACAAAGAACTGAGTGAATGTTTTATGAGTAAGAAGCACAGACCTGAAGAGGATTTAACCTTTCCCTTCATGGAAGGGCGCTTTAGTATGGCTATTGCTACAGCGGAACTGCTTCACCATGCACACCTAGGCTTCACAAGTATTTTAAATAGGTTGAATCTACATGTAAAGGCATCTGACTCACTTAAAACTTAGTGGGACAACAATCTGCACCAAATTTGGTGTAGGACGCAGCACATGAGGTTGTAAAAAGTATCCAATGTAAAAAGTATCCAAAACTTCATACTAAGCAGGATAATTGCTGCTATCCTGTTGACTGATGGGTAGTCAGTTAGCTACCTTCTTACTCCCCATTCAATCTTTTTGTCTCCTGGTCTCTGTCCTTTGCTCTCTGAATCCAGCATCTGCAGTCAACACAGGCTTACAGCTAGTTATCTCTCATCAGCTTCTTCACATCTAGTCAGGGTCCTGCAGTGAAAAAGCTTCCAAATAGCACTCTGCCTCCACCTCTGTCATTTTGAGACCAGACATGCTCCTGCCCGTTTTGTACATGCAAGGAGTGAAGACACGAGTATCTCCATTTTTCATCAACTGAACCTATGTCCTGCAACCAATTACATTCTTTCCTAAGAATTTGTTGTTTGTTGTTCATATATCTAAGAAGATTGCTGTGAAGACTTTTCCACATGTTTCTGTAGTATAAGGAGAAAAGGAAATGAATTGGTAGTGATAAAATACCACCTACTCTCTGGATCAGACTGACAAGTAATAAATTGCAGTTATGGATGCAAACAGGTTGTACTTGAGTTCCCACTAAAACAAATCTTGAGTTTGATGTCTTAAAGGCAGGTTCAGATATTCATGGACAAGGACTGGTAAAACCCCCAAATCATTAGCTGCTTGAGGCTTCCAGTCCTTTTTTGACTGGAGGAAGGGTGAGTGATATTGCAACAGTTGAAAAGAAAAAATAATTACAAAAAGTATGCATAATGACCAGACTTTGTAAATGGAACACGTCTCTATTTTTCTTTTTCTTTTTATCCTTTTCATCCTTTTTTTATCCTATCTTTTTGTCATTTGGGCCAGGGCTGCCAGCCATCACTTCAGGCCACACAATATAGTCTTATTTCTCTTTTCTATTCCCCTTACTCCTCTCTAGCTTAAAAATTCATGCAAGGGTTTTGCATCATTTACAGAATTGTAAGTATGAGGGACACATGCTATATACCACAGTCTTATTTTTAATTACGGATTTTATACTAAACTCCTTTTTATGATAAACAATTATCTCTTCCCAATGGAGGGTTTTCAGTTGCCTACCAGCCAGTCCCTCTCAGCCAGGTCCATAGTGTGAGCCTACTCAGTTAATGAACTCAGGCCTTGGAGGTAAGCAACAACTAGTATTACAAATTCTTTGTCTGCAAGCAGTAGCCTGAACTGGGTAAGCAGTGCTTCTGTATATAAGGAAGTAGGCACATATCTCCTTCCAGTCCATGAAATAAAGTTTGGCGTGATTGTAGCATAGCAAACACACTTTAAATGGGCTGTGTCTTTAGAATACAAGATAATCTTAGAAGTAATTAACTGTTTATCACATAGCAACAGGGGTTATTGTAGAGCACGAGTTCCATCATAAGCATTCATACAGGCTTCCTGAAATCTCAGTTCATAGCACACAAAAAAAAAAAACCGACCTTGAGGTCAGAAGTAAATTGCTATTATACATCACCAAAGACAGCATGTCAAGTACCATATTTATGTGTGAAGTGGAAAGGAATTAATGAACACAAGTAGAATTCAGTGAGTGTATATTCTCTGGAGCAATACAAATGAATGATGTCTTGCGACAACGATTAAGCCAAATCTATACAGATAGGAATTACTAACATATTAACATGTTAATTGATTTGTTAACCATCATGACTATAAAGAGCATAATAAAAAGTTTGCACTATTTTTTCTGAGGTTTTTAACAAACTAAAAACACTCTATTGTCAAGAGGTTGCTCAGCTATCACAGGCATTATACATGGTGTTCAAACCTTGGACTAATAATATAATATCTAATTTTACACGACATGTATCTGAGTATTATCTGTGAAGCTGAGATAAATAATTCATTTCTGAATGCTCAGTCATCAGTGCTGATGGCAACTAGTCATTAGTGTCTGGTTAGTTTAACCACATGATTTTTTTTCTTCTGAATATCTTTTTCTTTACTGCAAGCCAGATTTTGTCATCTTTGCCCACAGTGGTAGAGGATTTTACACAGATAAGGCTAGTCAGTACCAGTGGTGAACCAGTGAAAGTCTGCAGAAGACAAGAAAAAGAAGAGAAAAACTTAACCGCAATAAGCACTGTAAGGAAGGTCCTGGCAAACTGAACTGATCTGAACTACCTTAAAATTTGGAAAAGAACCATTTACAGGTTTAATAATCTACTCTCCAAACACATAATAGAAAGTCTTCTCTCTAGTGCTGTCTCAAGGAGAAGTGAAGATATTTTATCAACAGAGAGAAACAGAGAGGCCTGTGGAAATGTAGACAAAGTACAAAATTGATTTTATATTCCTTTTTTTTCACTGGGAAGTGAGAGCTGTTAGCCAAAGTTAAATTGCCAGTCACTCCCAGAGCAACCATTTGGCAGAGGAAAAAGCTATCTGTCAAAAGTGGTGTGGTGGGTACGATGCTGTGTCAAGCTATTCATACTAATGTTACTACAGTGTCCCTCTGTTTCTGTATTTCCTCAACAGCAACTACTCATTTGAGTAAGATAAACATATAGCATTGACATTTATGCTGAGACAATTAAAAATCTATGGCATGCTTTTGCGAAGTGATGTGTGAAAAATCAAAAGACCTATTTTGTAAAGTAGTTTCATATGAGATTGTTATATGATATCATCAGAAAGCCAGGTATTAAAAAAAAAAAAAATTTCATAGAATGAATTTCCTCAAGAGCAATAAAGCAGTAGATATTTTGGAAGAAAAGAATATGATATTTTTGAGATTCCAGTGAACAAAAGTTGAGGTTAAAGCTATCCACACGTTAAGAAATGTAATCATACAACGTGTCAACACCACCCAATTCTCAAGACAGTGACTGAGACAAACTGCTCCAGCTAATCTGAACCTTTTGTGCTGTTCTGAGAATGTTTGTGCATTGTCTGAGAAGTTTATAAGAAAGGGAATCATGCTGGAATAAACTAGTGCCTGCCTTACCTTCCAGAGATTTGCCTTCATGCTTCTCTGAAGTAATGAAGCGTGAGTTCAAAAGGTCAGATTTCATACAAGTAAGCATAGCAGCAAAGACGGAAACTTCACATTTGAAGCCGTATCTTTTGCATAGCTGTTTCTACAGTTTACATTCCAGAAAACAACAACAACAGCAACAACAACTTCATGTTCTCATGAAGTTCATCAACAATCGCTGCAACTGAAGATGCATCAAACACTGTTTACACACATACATTGTCAAGTATAAACTGTGCTTCTGTTTGTTACCCAATATTTCATCCCATGGATATGTTCAAATGAGACTTTTTGGTGAAACATTCTTCCTGAGACAGTGAAAAGTGAGAATCAATCCTTCAACAGACTGTAAAAAAAATCAATAATTCTCAACAAATCTGACACTTATTTATGGAGCTGTAAAAGGATTAAATAAACTGTAATATTTTTCTTGACTTATTCATGATTTCCGTGGGTCCTAAAGTATAGGGCTGCTATGTGCATGCTTCCAAATATTCTGCCAACAAAAACTCCTGTAATAATGAAGAACCTCTCCAAAGTTTCGAAAGCCTTTGTCCTCTCAGGAATTATTTTATTTGCTAGGCAATGTTTTCTCCCAGCCTTCATGAAGTGTTCACTCCTTGTTTAATATTAATAGGATCCTTCTCTGTCATCTTTCGAAAAACTGGAAAGAAAGAACAATTCTACCCTAACCTTTTGGCTCCTGAGCATCTAATTAAAAGGCTTTCGTATCTCCTGAAAAAACATTAGCTTTGGCAATTATCCCAGCATAGTCAGGAAATCATAAAGAAAATATCCTACTGCAGACCTGTTTACTAAATTACCAGGGCATACCTCACAACTTTGCTTATTTTTGTTTTTCTGTTGTTTTTACTCATCACTGATGCAAAATAGGGATCTGAGCTGTTACATATGTCTAGGTTATACATTTCCCCAGCTGCCATAAACAGAGTACACATAGTTGATAATTTGTTGGAAGTGGAATTATCCTCTGATCTAGTCTCCTCAGTCATCAATATCATCAATGAACCTGAATAAAGCCCTGGAGTTTAAATGCTTATTAAATTCTGTGACTGCTGATGCATTGCTGAATTGTCTTGGGAGATGGGCTCTGCTGCCAGTTTTAGCTTCATACATACTCTTGCTTCATGTTGTTTAAGGCCAGTGCCAGCTACCATGGAAGTCAGTGGACGGACTATGACTAACTTTATTTCAGCAAAAGCCTCTTTGTTAATGGGAGGATCTTGGAAGAAATTGCTTGTCCTCCTGAGCTAATTGCAAATTTATTTCCATTTTGTTACAAAATCAAAAAGAATAAGTGAACCCATGAAAGAATCTTTTCATATTATCCATCAATGCAACCTGGTCTGTCAGCCTACTTGAGCTTGTGCACTGCTGTAAATCATCATTGTCAGCTACATTGGTGCAAATCATTTGCAAATCTACCAGGATCAGTAGCTTGTATCCCTGAGGGTCACAGCCTATCCCATTGTAGTAAGTAATATATCTAAACTCAATAGAGAAACTACTTTGAAGGGATCCGACTTCCCTCTGTGAGTTTCCATTGACACCAAATGGGAATGAATATCATTCTATAATTCTCCATAAGAATGGATCTTTGTGTTTCATTTTCAGATGGAGGAACTTGAGTGGCAGGTAGGTTGCAAGACTTTTAAAGGTAGATAGGCACATTCAGAAGTATGTAGCATCCTTAGCAAAAGTCAGCAGATGTTTCCTTGGAGCATTATTTTCTTTGTCATGCACTCCAGTACAAGGAAAAGTGGCACGTAAGGAGTTAATTTTTTTTGTGACCCACTTCTCACCTAACTTTTTAAAAAGTTTTTGAACTGAGAGTGTGATTTTTCCGTTATGCTGAAGTGAGTCTTCACTACAATAAAGACTTACACTAATAACAAAATAAGACTCAGGGGAGAATGGTTCCTATAGACTAATCATAACCTCAGGGAATTGGCATCTCTATCTTGCATTTTGCTATGCCCCACAGATGCAATTAACTCACTCCAGCTACACAATTTATTGTGACTGTTAATGAAGGACTAATACACATACAGAATTACACCGTTAAATACAGAATCAGAATCACACACAATAAAAGAGCAACAACATTTAGAGATAATTATTTAACTCATCAAAATATATTATTCTGTAGACCCAGAGACCTCACATACGCAATCAATGATTATGGTTTTATAATATTACTTGCATAAGTAAAGTTACAGGATCAGGCCCTGACTAACTGAATTGAAGCACCAATTCTGACAGTATGCAGAAGTTGTCATTTGATGAAGTCTGTCATAAACTGCCAATTTTAATGGGATTAGATTCACCAAAAAAAAAAAAATAATAATCCCCGTGGGGAGAATCTTGGCCTATTTAATTCACAGCAATGTAGAGAATTACAGTAAAATAACTTTACATGGAGAATTTATTAGAGAAATTATTTCTGAGATGTTTTCCTGAAAATATTGAAAGTTTAATTTTTAAAATATCTAGATAGATAGGAGCACTGGGCAATCATCAATGCAATGAAATTCAACAAAGGTAAATGCCAGGTTCTGCACCCAGGACAGAGTAACACTGGACACAGGTACAGACTGGGAGACAAATGGCTGGAGAGCAGCTCAGCAGAAAAGGATCTGGAAGTGCTGGTTGACAGCAGGCTCAACATAAGCCAGTAGTGTGCTCTGGCAGCCAAGAGGGCAAATCGCATTTTGGGGTGCACTAAACACAGCATAGCCAGCCAGCCAAAAGAGGTGATTCTCCCACTGTATTTACTATTTGTGCAGCCTCACCTTGAATCTTGAGTGCAGTTCTGGGCTCCACAATATCAAAAGGATGTTAAGATACTTGCATGTGTCCAGAGGAGGGCAACAAAGCTGGTAAAAGGGCTGGAAGGCATGTCCTGCGAGGAGAGGCTGAGGACACTTGGGTTGTCTAGTTTTTTTGGAGAAAAGAAGACTAGCAGGCAACCTCATGCTCTCTACATCTTCCCGAGGAGGGGAACTGGAGAGAGAGGTGCAGGTCTCTTCTCCCTCATAACCAACGACAGGACACAGGGGAATGACACAAACCTGCACCAGGGGAGGTTCAGACTAGATATAAGGAAAAATTTCTTCACTGTGAGGGTGGTCAAACACTGGAACAGGTTTCCTAGAGAGGTGGTTGATGCCCCATGCCTGTCAGTGTTCAAGAGGCATTCGGATAATGCCCTTAATAATATGATTTAACTTTTGGTTATCCCTGAAGCAGTCAGGCAGTTGGACTTGATGATCTTTGTAGGTCTCTTCCAACTGAAACTATTCTATTCTATTCTATTCTATTCTATTCTATTCTAAATTCAGTTATTGTGTTTGAAGAGACAGAAGTACCAAAAGGCAACAGTTTGAAGCACATTTTTAAGTCCAATCCAATAAAATAATTTACGAAAAGATAAAAAGTAAAACAAAGTCAGTCTACAAACATTAATTTTAAATGTATCCACCTTTTCTAAGCACTCATTTAGTGTATGAAATATTCAGGATCACTTCCATCTTCTTGAGTGGACAAACCCCGTATGTCTTGTCCCTCAGGCTCCATCCAAAGTACTACAGATTATATAGTAATATAGAGTAAAAGTTCCTAATTTCTCCCACTGAAGATGTTCCAATGTGTAGAAAAGAATTCAGATTTAGCGGGATAAGGACAGTGAAAAATGGAGCATGATTTTCAGCCCCAGTGAATGCTTGAAAGGAACTGAAAGAGAAATCTTGTTCTCCAGTTCCTGTTTCACAGACAGTTTTGTCTGAGTCAGTGGTTTGTTCATGTAAGTTACAAAACTGGTTCACCCTGCTTGGCTTGGCTTTCTTTGCACAACATTGTTGGGCTTCCATTGTTTTATTGCAGGCAGATCTGTCCTCATTCTCATTAACTTCCTTGCTGTTCATTCTGGCAAGTGGCTCAAGTTTGCTTTTTGTTAACTGTATCAGTCTAATCACCCAGCTGTACAAAATGAAGAGCCAAAGCTACACCAAAAGTTATTACTGAAATGTACAAAAAGGCAAGCAATACAATGGGGTATGGTTTCAGACCCTCCCCAGCTAATCAGAAGAAAAATTACCTTTGAGCCTACATTTGAGATGTCAATGCAAAACCTGTATGACTTACCAAAAGTTAAAAACTCTATGAACATTAGCGGATCCTGACCCTAATGGTTTAAAAAACTCATTGCGACAGACAATGGCAAACTCCTCTGGAAGCCAGGACAACATGTTACAAAGCCCCTCTTGTCTCCTTAAGTAACCCTGGTACACAGACCACTTTTCTACGGAGCCTCTATTTGCTGCATAAGTGTGAGCATATATGGCCTCCTTCATTTCCTCACCGTTGCCTGACTCAGGGCCTGCTCTACTTGCAGCATCAGCATCCAGATCTGACTTAGTGAAACCATCTCATCTCTACCTTTGAAAAAGTTGTGAAGCATGCCAACAGTTGTACAGCCTCACAAACTAAAAAGGATAAGCCAAAAAGAATTTCATAAGCCAAAAAGAAGCCATACCTTCCAAGTGGAAGGTAATGCTAATAGAAGCTGATGGTCTTGTTACTGGGAAAGAACATTGTCTATCCATGCATGTAAACACTTAACGGCTTCAACATTTTCAGCCTGTACTCCTTTGCCAGTGCTTTCCCCAGTAATTTTCATGCATGGTACCCCTTGGTTTACTATATGTTGAAGGGCAAGGAAACAAAAAGAAAAAAAAAATGGGGAGTTAATATCTTGTGTAAACCTTTATAAAGGAACAAATTTCTAGAAGAAAATCCTGCAGTTCAGGAATTCCAGTCATTCCAGTCTCCGAAAAACAGGTAACTTAGAGGAAGTGCAGGTTTGCAGTACTTAGTATATGAACAATAGCATCACAACAACAACAACAACAACAAAAACCATGAACATATACTTTGACCACTGTCATCCTGACAAATAACTTGTCAATCCAAACCGGTCACACCTAAGGTGACACAAGGCTATCAGAGCTGGTTTCAGGCAACATGAGAAATCTGCATCTTCTGCAGCAGGACCTGATATGTTAATATAATAAATGGGTTCAAAAGTAGTGCAGGACTCATGACACCAGGCAAATTACAGGCAATGTGCCTACGCAGTGAAGTAGAGCATTGTGAAGAGGTACCTGAACTAGCAAAGACCTGCAACAGTTAAGTCACAACATTGTAACTGAACTCCTTGCAGACTTGAACAAAGTGGATCTGGGCACTCATTTGCTAGCAGGTCAGTAGTAACATATGTTAAACTGCATGCAGAGCTGCAGTAGATGGATTCACTGCCTAAGATCCCCATTAGCTCTTTGTTTCATGTGTAGACACAGGTTGGGTGATTAAACAACTATCAGTTTAGACTTGCTTTCAGACACACACCTCTTGTCTCTTTTGTGAAACTGTGAGAAGAATAGTAAAACAAACTAATTCAGGGAAATAAAATTTCTCAGGGGAATAATTATAGCAACTTTCACCTCTACAGCTAGGTCACTGGTTCAAAATCATTCCAATCACCTGTGACTGAAAATCATTACTAGTTGACTCCACTCAATGAGCTTGTGCTTCAGGTCAGGGTAATAATCATTGCAGGACTAAAATTGCAATTAGTGGTTCTGTTAGTAAGTAGAGAAAGAGAGAGAGAGAAAAGAGTAGCAGCCTCACTCTTGTTAGTGCTGCTTCCCAGCCAAGGACAAGAAGAGGAAACAGTCTGAGGAATCGCATGCTGTTGAGGCCTGAGTTAGCTGCCAAAACACATTGCCATTTGAGATACGCTGGGATATGGCACTTAGTCT
This sequence comes from Chauna torquata, assembly GCA_013399475.1. Taxonomy (NCBI): domain Eukaryota; kingdom Metazoa; phylum Chordata; class Aves; order Anseriformes; family Anhimidae; genus Chauna; species Chauna torquata. The sequence goes on from VXAL01018952.1 coordinate 331,102, forward strand.
GCAGCTGCATCTCTGCAAGGACGAAGGTCTACCTTGGGTTTTACCTGTCACATCTGGCAGTACCATGTAGATATGACAAATACTCTACATCACCTTGGCTCTAGCGCTAGATGTCTATCTGGGGACAGCTGTGTCCTTTCCCTTCCAGCCTGCCTCTGGCTCTTCCAAACAGAAACTCCAGTTTTTCCAGTTTTTTGAGCTTTCAGTAACCTTACTAATTAAAGTCTTCCCCTTTCTGTGTTTTCGACTTTGTTATGTCAACCAAGAAAGTAAACATACAGATATTGGGAAATGTGAGAAAAATAGTGTGTGTAAATGACGAACATTCGTCAGACATCCACCTGAAGACCTATTTCTTTGGTCATCATTATATGTTGAATTATGCCACGCTGTTTATCACCAGCAGTTTGTCTAACACGTTTTTTAGAAAAGGGAAGTTTGAAAGTTTCAATATCATAGAAATAAACTGAACAAGCTGAGCTGAGGAGCTGCCCTAGGAAGAGCAGCCAGGCTAGGAGTGAGATTTGCAACAGCTCTGCATGCTTTCTCATATATGAACTATAGCATAATATGGCTGATCTAGGACGTTAAACCACTGCTCTGTCAGGTCAATGACAGACACAAACGAGGCCAGGTGAAATAAGTACAGATTAGCAAGAAAATTACTTGCATCAAGTGAAAGGAAATTCATGGTGGAAAACAAAACCTTTAAGAGAAACTATGTTTCTCATGTTTTCTGAAGGAACCTTGTGAAAATGAGAAATACTAATGAACATAAATCCAGAGGGTTGTAAAGTAAAAGCAATGTTTTAAAAATGGTGACAAATGGATGAATACTGTGTTAAAGATTAGATAAAGATAGATAGAGCATCTATCTTCCTAACTGTTTCTGGTAGTTTTTAAAAACATGTTTGCTTATGTGACTGGATTCTTTATCCTAAGATATCCTCACGATAACTTGTACTCATAATAATAGTATAGACTTATTAACATGCCATATTTAAAAGATCAGCTGACATTTTCAATTGGGTCTTTTGACATTTTAACAGTTTTCCTAATGGTTGCTAGTTTAATTTGTCTGTCTCTTTTAAAATATCTCTCTCTTAAATATTTATCTCTCTCTTTAAGCAGAGCATTTTAATCCAACACCAACTCTTTCGATTTTAGGAGAATTTTATTACAATACATAAACCATATGGTCTCACTTCGGCTCTAGTATACAGAAAATTAATCAAAACGAAACACTACCTAACCACTTAAAAAACATGTGATTCAGTTAGCAATCTTTGCTCAGAAGCATCTTGGGACTAATTTAGCGTGAACAGTGCAATTTTTTTCTCACCCAACTCTTATCTTTGTAGGTCACACGGCAACAGAAGGCAGAATCACATGATGAAGTTCACTCTCTCTGCCTCTTTCTGTCCCTCACTTATATTTCATTCAAGGTTGTCTCTGCTTCCAAGATAACAATTGCTTTCAGAGACTGGGAAATCTATTATCAGAATTTATATTGCCTTTTGGAATTACAGAAACATATAAATCTCATCACACTGGTGGAAACAGAAACTTCAAAGCAAAAGTCATAGTATTGGAAACCTGAGCTAATTCCAGGTTCTTCCCCCCAACAAAGATTTTTTTTTCTGTTTCTATATGAGATGAAAGAAAATGTTTGTGGGAGCATCTAAGTTTACTGCTTGGTCCACTGTTAGGATAGGGAGCACATCTGCTCTTTCAGGGAGAGTTCAAGAACTGAGCTTGTGACCACCTACACTGCTCAGTGACCCCTTCTCTCCTTGGATCTGCTCTGGGGCACTGGGCAACCATTGCCTTCAAGACAATGCCCAAGAACAGTTCAAGGGATAATTCTCTCCCAGGACCACTCAAAGTAGATATCTAGATGACATACGCTGTTTTTGCCTTCTTCCACTCAATGCAGCCCTCCAACACTACTCCAGCAGGGCTTGCACCCTCAAGATTCTTGTACCACACCCCAGGGCAGACAAAACATGCTCTTAGTTTCATATTCTGAAGATACCGCACTGAAGAGTTGCAGTTCAGCCTTTACATTACTTCAGCACCTTTGAAGTGGAAAAAGGACAGAAAATAATTATTGTGTTTTATTGTCATGGGACAGTTATACTAAATCCACAGAACTGCACCCCAGTACTTAGACGGTGAGAAAGTAGCTGCCTGATCCAGAGGATAGCTTTGTGAGCGGTGGTGTAGCGTGGCATGGGCATGACCCTCATCATCTTCCCTTCAGCAGCATGGGCATAATCAGGGCAATTGCCCTGAGGGAATAAGGCAGAGCTCAGCCTCAGGATTTTCCCTTTACCTCCTTTTCTGGAGGGAAATTCTGGAGAGGCGCCGCATGTGGGCCTGACTTCAACAAGAGTGCAAGGCCCTCAGGCCACCTTTTCTGCACACCATGTTAAAAGGACAGGCAGCGCAAGCAGATGTAAAAGCAAACTGTGATTCACCATTAACATATGCTGGCATGTAATAGCTGTCAAGGGTTTCAGGCCGGGAAACAGACTTAAACACAGCTTTTAAATATAGAGATACTACTAAAATTGTTGCAGTTTTACAAGTATAATTCCTGTTTAATGTAACTCCACAACAGCCTATGGAAAGCGTAAAACTGTAAATGAAGATTGAAAACAACCTTTGACTTTCCTGACATAGTATGAATCTGATATGTGAAAACCAAAGCAAAGAACATGAATAGCTTTAAATGAAAAACATGTTTCTATACCTGTGTGTATGTCCAATTTACTCACATTTTTCACAAGATTTTCTGAGTAAAAAGAATCCAAGGATCATGTTGCTGGGGAAACTAAAATAATGGTGTAATCTTCTGAGAAAGTGTGAAACATGGAATTAACACCACCAAATTGAATTTAATAACGCTGTGCAACATCAGACCTACTCTTGAATCAATACTTAATTTTCTCACCCATCCTACAGATCAGTTATAGCCATTATATTTCCAGGGAATGCCAACCACCCCATGGAGGGTCAGCCTACTTGAGCAATGTTTTGAAGGATCTTCTAGCGGACAGATCTCAACGTATTCTTTAAGAGTGTATAAACTCAGTCTCTTTTTTTTTTTTTAATATTATGGTGGCACCCCTCAGGTTCTGTAAAACAGTCACTTTTACCCACTTAAGCTCAATGATACCTATGACATATTACACCTATTATTTCTAAACCTATTTCTAAACTTAACCCACTTTTGGAAGACAAGAAAAATTATAATCACCCATGTGACTGCATAAAAATAAGCTTCCACAGCCACTGCTTTCCCAGAAAACTAGTTTTAAATGGAAGTCAGAGCTGCACTTGAGGTTATTCACAGCAAAATTCTGCTGCTTGAAGTTTTTCCATAGCTAAATTATTCTTGCAGAGGCAAACACAAACAAACGCTTGTGCAGATAAATGCTGGTGCTGTAAGAAGCAATGATTTCACTCAGGAAATAACATAGCAAACTGATAGAAATAAGAATAGAGATTTGGGTTACGTCATGGAAGAAGACAAATTTTGTAGTTTTGCCTTTGGCAGTAGGTTGGCAGCAACCAGCCAGCAGCAAATTATTATGAAGAGATCATGTAATAGAAAGATCCTTCCCTTTTTATATTATACCTGATTTCTAGCAATCAGTGATTTATGGACTACCTGATAGAGAGTTTTAAGTCTAAACCCCATATTCACTGACATATATATGTTTCATGAACCCAAAATTCATGGATATACCATGGATATACAAGGATCTACAATGAAGCTGTATACAGAGCTTACACTGATCTAGCCATAACTTTTGGACAGGCAGCTTTGTCACTTCTTCGCACAAACCATAAAATTACCCTAAAGAAAAGTAATCAAAATTGTCAACATACAAAGATTTTTGTCCTCCATCCATTTGGCAGGAGATGAAGAGAGAAATAACAAAAGAACAGATGGTAGAAAAGATACACCAACATGTTGTATGCAACAGTGAAGATGGGACTCTTGTAGGAACAAAATATGCTTTATTTGCTTTAAAAATGATAGGCAAAGGAGATCTTTAGTTAAATGCACGAAACAATGTGAGCTTCCAGACCCAAGAAATAAAGGAGTATTTTTCTGGGTTTCTTTGAACTATGGAAAATAGCTGAAACATCCCTGGTGTTTCAGGAATGGACACTGACAAGGCAAGTCTGTGTCCTTGTCAAGAAATGCAGCACTAAACTGGAGAAAGCACAGGTTTTATCCTTTGTTGATAGAGCACAAGTATTCCTGCCTTTGGATTGACAAAACTGGTGAGTATCTCCAAATAAAAATCCTGAAAAGTCTTAATCTAAATACCCACAAGAACTGTAAACCCTGCAACTACTTTGTTGCTTCAGCGTTACTTAAAAAGACATGACACTTCAGCCACTGGCCTGAAAATATCTGTAATATAGGACCTTGTACGTATAGTGCAGCTATGCCAGATAACACATCTAAAGGTAATACAGTACATCTGAACTCATTTGCAGATCTTACTGCCTTTGGCTGCAAGAAATTATTTAAATTACTCATGTTACATTTAATTTCTATATTCAATATTTAAAAATCAATCTTCAAGTAACCCTGTGATATTGCCACAACAAAATCTGGGAGAGGTCCTACAGCCTCAGGAGGCAGATACCAGTCCCGGAAAGAATTATGGAGAACGTGTGCATGGAAAATTCTTGAAGACTGAGACAAAGGATATCATGTGTAAATGTTCACACTCAGGTGACTCTGGACTGAGGAATGTTCCTCTTTCCTATGCATGGAAGGTTACATCCAAAGTCACTTTAATGTTAGCAATAGGGTAGCCTCAGTGGAACACAGGCTTTGTTTGCTGTATTTAAATATTTCAGTTAAGGGATTTTTCTTAAATATTCATTGTTTATTCATCCAAAGCACCATTTACAGAATTTATTGGGGTTTTAGCACCTTTAAGGATTAAAATAGCAATCGTTTTTCTCATAGTTATACTGTGCTGTGTCATGTGTGAAGTAAATGAATAATCTGTACAGCTTTGATCTCAAACATTTAAAAGAAACTTAAAACCATGCAGCCCCACTATCGTTCTGTTCTTAAGAGTCAAGATGCAAACTATGTAAATGGTATTTGAGTAAAAGAGGAATAATGATGGGCATGGTGGGATTCCTAGTGGGATTTGCAGAGTTCTCCAACTGACATTTGGGAAGGCATCAACAAACAGTGCCTGGGACTCTCAAAAACTGTGGTAACCTTGGGTCAAAAAGAACTGAGAGACATTGTATCCTGTTCTGCAATAAAATAAAAAATTACTCTTTAATGTGATTTAACTATGTTTGAGTTTTTAGGTAATTCCTCTTGTCATCTTTACACTTTAAAGCCTGGAAAAGAATAGCACCGTAGAAGAGAAGCAATTTCATGGCACTCAGTACTTACAACACTAAGTTATTATAAGTCAATATTCTTCCTAGGTAATGGGCATTAAATGTAGATTTATTATTTGAAAACATATTGCAAACTACTTGGACAAAGGATAGCCAAAATTCATCTGTTCTACAGCAGATGTGACTGGAAAAATGCCAGCCTTCACCAAGCGATTGAGGAGGGCTGATTATTGCAGTTAATATAGAACCTCAGCACCACTGAAAGGTATAAAAAAATATCACTTTAAGAGAAGGGATATTATTACCCTTTCACATCTATATTAAATAATGAGATAGGCAAATAAATAGATAAACCAGAAAAGTGTTCAAGTGTCCTTTATGTTTCATTCATACCGTACAGCAACTAAACCCAAAAACCTAAGAATACGCCAATCCAAACACAAGAGAACTTGTTTTTCAGAGAAATAGGGCAAGCACAAATCAAAACTTTGTATTTTGACATTTTGACTGGAATAAAATATCTTCCATATCTTTGAAAACAGACACTTGACTCTCTTATTTGAACAACCAAAAGCTACGTACACTAACACGGCATCTGCCTGGACATTTTCATAATCATATTATTCATTCTGACTTACTTTACTGCTTTTGGATTTATCTCAACACATTCCTGGTAGTTTTTCTGTAGTGGAAATTAACAACTCAAGAACCTGATTATAACAATAACTTGAGGGCAACTTTTTTTTATAAGGTAATATGCATAATCTGGACTAATAAATTCCATGGCTGAAGGCCAAGGACTTTATTAGCCCAGGATATTATTGCTACTAGGTTATTATATTCAATGTTTAATTAAATATTGAAATCTTAAAAGACAGAAGTGGGAGGAAAACTGCTTTTCTTCCTACACCCTTCTCCAGCCATGTCCTTTCGCCTTCTGCTGTACTTTCTCCTTGTTATACCATGTCCTTTTTACATTATCTTCTGATCATTTGTGTGCAGTTTCTTTTTATTTCCACAAATTTTGGTGACAACTGAAAAAGGAGTTTAGATTGTATCTTTAACAGTGAAAAACACTTTGAAAACTCAGAACAGTATATTTTTTTTTACCAGAACATGTAGATACTGATACATAATTGCAGTAGAGGTACTTGCATATTCACAGTAAAGTTACTATAGAATAATCATTATGTGATTAGGAGAACTCAGGCATGGAGAGGGGTAGATTTGTCACTGAAGGCAGACAACATAAATCACCTTTATAGCAGTGAAGATACAGAGCACTTCATAGAACTAGGTCTGTTGCATGCCTGATTTTTAGGAGGCCATCATGGGATGAGATGAATCCCATTCCTGCTAAGAGTTCTTTCCTGAACTCCATTTTCTCGAAGTCTAATAAATAGTCTTGAATTCTTATGTTTCCCACAATAATACAGGCAATGAAATGTAACCACCACAACTAATTGTGTTTAGCAGAATCACCAAGGCAGGAGAGACATATTGGAAGCTGCTCAGGGAGGTGTTGTCAGCCATGAGAGACTAATGTGCAATTTCAGGTGGGTATATAAGAAGCGATGAAGCAATATTGAATGAATGCAACTGATGAAAGAGCTGAAAGTCAGTTGGCAATCGTCCTCCAAGTTAGCGGAAGTGTCCTGTTATTTGCTATATGGTCACAAGCAGCAGCACAGGGATGAAGACAAAGGGTCCAGCAACACAATGGGAGGAAACTTCAAACAATGGCACCAAAAGGCCAACCACACACAGTTCTGTCACCATGATGCTCACTAGTAGTTCTTGAGGAGTAATAATTTGATACTAAAATGGATGTAGATTCATTGTTCTTTCTCCAGAGCCTGGAGTGACATGGGAATCAGAAAGTGAATTCCTGTCCTCCCCTTTCAGGGATTCAGGCTTTCCAAGTTCAAAAACATTTTTCTGTCCCTGGGATCCTTTGAGCTTGTGCTGATTTCCAGCTCACATGTCTGGCAGCCACAGAGGTTTAAAATCTGGCAAGAAAACAGTTTGTTGCAAACAAAATCAATAATTTGTAAAAGGAAGAGATGCTTTATAAATGCAATGGAAAACTACGTATCATTAGGAGTTATGTTCCCAAATAATTTCTGGATTTGAGCTATTTTACTATCTAAAATGGCACATGAGGAAGTTACTGCAAAGTAAGGTAGAAAGCATAGTTGCAGTTACCCAAAGACCGCTGACAGTATGCACACTCTGTATGTTGTAGCTTGCTGGGTTATTTCCAGGCTAAATAGGGGAAAGCCACGGTGTAATCATCAGAGTGTTACAGAATGAAAACATAAAAAAAAACAGTTACTGTGAAGCAACTACTACTGTAAAATCACATTCCAGCTTACCTTCTGGGACCCTCTCCCAAATCTGAGAGGAGCTCTTCAAACATACCTATGGTATTTGAATAACACCTCATGAACAGGAATTATTGAATCATAGAATCATAGAATGTTTTAGATTGGAAGAAACCTTAAAGACCATCTAGTTCCAACCCCCCTGCCATTGGCAGGGACACCTTCCACTAGATCAGGTTGTTCAAGGAAGGCCAGGCCCAACCTGGCCTTGAACACCTCCAGGGATGGGGCATCCACAGCTTCTGTGGGCAACCTGTTCCAGTGCCTCGCCACTCTCTGAGTAAAGAATTTCTTCCTAATGTCAGATCTAAATCTGCCCTCTTTCGATTTAAAGCCATTACCCCTTGTCCTATCACTGCACTCTCTGATAAAGAGACCGTCCCCATCTTTTCCGTAGGCCCCCTTTAGGTACTGATAGGCAGCAATGAGGTCTCCCGAGGGCCTTCTTTGCTCCAGGCTGAACAACCCCAACTCTCTCAGTTCATCTTCATAGGAGAGGTGCTCCAGCCCTCTGACCATCCTTGTGCCCCTCCTCTGGACTCACTGCAACAGGTCCATGTCCTTCTTATGTTGGGGGACCCGGAGCTGAACGCAGTACTCCAGGTGAACCTGAGCTAATGTGAATACTGGCAGCAGAACCTCCAAAATGATATGAATTTCACTTTATGAAATTGTAAAAAGGCATGCATGTTGCATCACCACAATGTTCGTGTAGCTGTACTCTGCAAGATATATGGAAAGTGTGCAGAAACAAGCACCAAACATGATGAAGGTTCTCAGTAGTGCCACAACAGGAAAGACTGGGAAATCAAGTTTTAGATTGATTCTAAAGAAGAGGTTAAGCAGAGATATAATTGAGATGGAGGTGGACCATGTAAGTGAGGCTACTATCACTAGAACCTTGAGTAAGTAACAACTTCAGAAGCAACGAAACTGAAACTTTAAATTTGGAAGTGATCATGAGTGTAACTGAAAGAAAATTCTCACATACAGATAGATCATTAAAAAGTCTGGCTGAAGATTTAACCCTTAGCCAACCCAGCATGCGGATAGGGTAGACTTTCCTTTCTTCTTCTTTGCTTTATCTGCTTCACTTGCAATACACCTGTATCCAGATTTGCTCTATATCTCTTCCTCCACTTTCAGAGGACTGAAGAGCTCTCTGCAACTCACTTCACTCGCTCTACACATACACCTAGACAGATGAGCTGTCATGTAAAACTATCTTGTCAGAAATCTTCCCAGTTACCCACAGCTGTCACACGTGTGAGTGAGCCTGTGCCTTTATACTGTTTCCTTTCTGTTTGAGGGAGGAGACTTATTCTGACCAGAGCACTTTCCTTTCCACCTGACCGAGGTTCACCCACACCAAGAGCTGCAATGTGCATAACATCCTGCCAAAATGCAGGGGCAATAGGAACAGAGTCACTGAGGTTTTGTCCACCTGTCACTCTAATCCTAACAGTTTCCTGCTTCTCATTTTCCCTCTGGGTTTTCCACTTCTCCAAAACACTGCTACTCAACCTGTGGCACTAACCACAAGGAGCAGCCTGTGCTCTGTGATCTGCACGCTCCCCAGGAAGGTTGAAGTGATGCAGCAAACCTCTGGCAGGCAGCAAGGGCTCTAAGGTAAAAGGCATTTTCCAAGGCACTGGGATGATTTATATTTTTTAGTTTCAACACATACATGCGTTTTCAAAGCCTGCTCTCTGGGTATTTGACCCACACTGACAAGTATTCATGCAAAAAGAGAATATCAATTCTATTGTTCATAAATTCTACTTGAGTGATTCTCAGAGCTCAAACTGAGGGCCAGCTCATGTGCCTGGCAGCCAAAGACATTTAACTTCTGGCAGTGGAGTAGTTATTTGTCTACAAAATCAATAATTTATAGGGGAAAGAGAGGCTACATAAAACTAAAAGAAAAATTGTAAAATCTCTAAAATATGAATGCAGGAAATAAATCACTCTTTCTTTTTTCTGTACTAGAAATTTTTTTGAAGATTCTTACATCCAGTGGTCAGCTTAATGAAAACAAAGCACCCAGAGTATAATTCTTAGTAGCATGCAAGTATTGAGGTCGTATCCAACTGCTTCAGCAAGCAGTTGTTCTGCAAGGGCAAGGTGAATAATGTAGTTTTACTTTTGAAGAATACTTTGAGACTAAGTGATCTAATCTTTATTTTCCTTGCCTTTAGCTGACCTTGTCAGTGTACCCATAGACCTCTGCTTTATTCACTGCGATCTTCTTTGGTTGGGTCAAACAACCTTCCCACACAGAGATCACAGATAACAGCAGAGTAGCTTGGTTTCAAGAAAGAAAGGCAAGGAGTCAGGAGAATAGTATTGATGCCCACATTTCAGCATGAAAAGCTCAAGCCTGTAGCAGCATCACAGACAGCTGGATTTGTGGAACCCAAATCTTTCAAGGGTGCTGCACAGATTCTCCCCATCTTGCCCTTCAGTAGAATGATGTAGCAGTAGAGCCATGCGTGAAAACTCACCCTGCTTCTTCCCTCTTTGAAAAGTTTTTTCCTCAATATAAGCAAAAATCCAGCTCAGAGCTACTAGTGCTGGCAATTTAATTGATTTTCAGAGTATCGTGTTATCTTCAAAATTGCTTTGTCCAATATAACATGAAATTAAATTGCATGAAAAAAAAAAAAAAAGAAAACAATTTAGCAAAACTGCAGGCACAGAAAATAGTAGCACACTGTCAACTAATGACCTAAAATTCAGACCACATTTGCCACAAAAATCTGGACAATTACCTCCAGGAGGATCCGTGGAGGGAAAGGAAGGTAAATAGCTGATGTCAGATACTTGGCCTAAGCCCTATGCCATCCCAGGTGTCAACATAAAAGGGGAGATGAGAGTAACAAGAAAAGCTATCTTATGCCTGTACTATGTTTGCCTAAGATGGAATTTCTTGGCCCATATTGCCTCCTCAAGCTGCCTTAAGAAAACACCCAATGGCCAAAATATGGTGCAAAGGTGACGACAGTGCATGTCACATCTTACTTGAGCTTGCTGTCCTTTTTCACAAGATGGACTACTGTAACCTGTTAACTATGAAACAGGTACAGCCACATAATGAGCCAAAACTTACTCTCCTAACTCATGCAAGCAATTCCAAATATCATTGGCTATACTGCCAGCAGGCAGTGCTTCACGGAAACACAGTTGGCTTTCACAGCATCCTGAGCAGGTAAAGCATCGCCTCAAAAGGGTGAGACTCACTCCCAAATATTTGTAGGTGCTTGGGCATGTTCATACAAGCTAGTTTCAGGCTGTATGTAAGACCAGTATGTAGAAAGAGTCATCACTAATAGCTGTAAGGAAAGGATTGTGACCAAAGCAATGTGTTATAGCCTGAGCTGCAAAAAAAGACCTTGTGATTGCTTGGAACACCTAGCACTGCTACAGCTTGTATGAACGCTGCACTGGCTCCTGACCACACCAAAATCTTAGAGGTGCAAGAATAGTACAACGTCTTCCTCAACTTCTTTTGGCAAAACTTGGAATCAAAATCAAAACAGAGAAGAGAGGTATGTGCTGTCTACGTAGAGCACCCAGGTGATAACTGGCCCTGTTTTGGTACTGCACTGTTCAAATAGCCTTTTATTTCCAGTGCAATATGAATAGCTTATCCCAATTATTCATTAGATAGGCCACCAACTCTGTTAATTCTTCTGTTTCCCTTAGAGAAAGCTGATGCTACCTATTAAGTTACATATAGGAGAAAGAGGTTCTTAAGTTACCCAGCAAACATCAGTGTATGAGGTAGGTTTTCAGCAGTGCACAAAGTACTGTTACTTACAGTTAACACAGTACTGTAGGACTATGCTTAATTTATCATATCTGAAAATGTAGAAATTGCAGCTGCATGAGTCAACATAAAATATGCAAACTGTTAATGCATTAACACAAGTGACAGTACCAGATTGCAAAGCTTAGCACAAAATTACAAATAACTAAATACAGCGTAGAGTGTTTCTTCTCCAAGCAATCAAAAACCTTGCATAATATTACAGTGCAGCTGGTTAGTAGCTCATGCAATGTAATTTAAGTCTCCTTAATGGATAAGAACTTTGAAGCAAGCTCTAATGAAATACTACTTTGGCCCCAGCAACATCCTGAATAAGTTCTCTCTTAGGTTTTTCCTCTGTTTCCCAGGCATATTCATGACAATCAAAGCAATGGCTTCTGTACATTAATTGTATGTGTTTTCACCTTTATCATACAACGTGAAAAAATGAGATGTTTCTCACTGCCCTTGTGCAGCTGTGCACTATATGTTTTAAAAGACCAAACACTGGATAGTATGTGAGTATTCACACCAGCAAATAGCTTACACACTCAGAGCAGTGCAAAAGAAAAGGACAATGGAAGTTCCTCAGCTAAGGTGATTAGACAATACTAACACACCTGGCTTGTTGTGAGAGGTGATACTGTCCCAGAAACAACGTTATTACCTGCCACATTGAGATCCAGAACCATAAAACTCTCATCTCCCCTTGTAATTTCTGACAGGCTCAATAGCACTGGTAATTGAACTACACTCCTAGGGCTTCTTTAGCATGCTAAGATACCTTACCAGCTAACTACTGGCAATTAAAATCTGCAATGTGAATAGAAAAAAACATGAATTAATCAGCAGAATATTAGATAAGTAACAGATTAAAAAAGAAAATAAAAGAAAAGAAAAGAAAGAAAGAAAAAAAGTGTTTCAGTGCAGAAGCCAAAGTTTCAATAGGAAATGTGCCATATAATGTATGCTAAAATAACAGAGTGTGAAGACCTTTCTTAAAACTGGACTCTGGTATGTGTTCGCGTACAGAAAATAAATCATGTGCATCTTGCTAGCATTTAGATGTGAAAGAACTGCCTGGAGCTATGATAGCAGCTGAATGCTTCATTCTGTGAGGAATTAATATTTTCAGCAGCACTAACCAGCGCTTTATAGAGATGAGATAAATCATGGCAACAAGTATGAGGTACAGAAGAACAGACCGTATGTTTTCTTCATTTCTTCATTCATCTATTCATAATATACATTGATGCATTGATATTAAGACATTTAAAATGTTGAAAGAAACAGACAAGTATCTGGGGCTGTAGAGCTTTTGTTTGGTTTTGACCGTTACATTGTAGCAATAGACCCAAGACTGAATTATTCACTCGCATTTACAAGGAAATTAAATGAAAACATTCTGTTCTAGAATGAAACATAAATGGTAAACTAATTGCCTCACCAAGTCATTGTGTAGCCCCTTTGAAAAACATGTTGAAGTCATACACTAGTCACAGAATACCCTGGAGATCAATGTGTTATGCTTAAGCAGTAATGAATTTTATGCTGGCCACTGCATTACCAGTCAGTTAAGTATTTTCTTAGTTAGACCCTTGAGATTTTAGCAGGTAATTAATGATCATAAAAGATGAGAAGATTCATTGTGAGTATTATGCATTTTTCCAAGATATGTCATTGTTCAGGTTTGTCATAAAGCAGAACCTATTATATGAAAAGGTTATGCACTAAGGACTATGGGTTTAGGAAATAAATCCACAGAGACTGAAACACTGAGATACAAAATGCTCTAACACCCACATTTCACAAGCCCATGACAGCCCTGAGGTGGTCTGCCTATGTCCAGACTCTTTTCAGAGGAGCTGTAATAGCAGAGTATGCTGCCCAAAAATAAGCAACAAATAAGATTAGAAATGGCAATCCAAATTAGCTACAAGAGGTGTTTAAGAGGATAATGGACATAAGTACCCTCAGCAGTACTTTAAAATTAAATTGGAGCAAGGGCTTGAATTCATATCTGAAGAGAGGTGTTTTCATAATCCCTATATGAGTGTGTTTTATAAACTGGAGCAGCTACAACAGAAGAAACCAAGTCCTGTCTCTACACCACCACACAGGGTGTGACCTGGAAGACAAATTCAGTCTACCCATATTTACCTAATTCTAACCTGCACCCTCCCCACCTCCACTTATAAAACATTATTTGATCATATTAGACAAGATGGATGGGACTTTTCCTACAAGTGCCTCAATTCCCCATCCCTGAGTTCAGACAACTTACATCATAAATGGGAACACCAGGTAGCAGAAAGACCAGTGAACATCACAACCTTTTCCTTCTTTCCCTGTCTCCTTCTTTTCCTCCTTTGAATAAGCCACTCTCTTTGATTTTGCAACTCAGGAACTTAAGAGGCATGCTTGTTGGTTACATGATGCTATCATTCTCACATTTTACAGTGTCTTAGTAGACATCCCAAAAAAACTCGAAATGGTTGAAATGCAAAAAAGCCACTTTCTTGCACCACAAGTGATTCAACAACAGTCAGTCAATCAATCAATCAATCCAAGAGAAGAAAGTAAAACTTTCTAGACAGCTACTATTTGCTTAAAACCAGCCTACCTCTTTGGGTGGTTGAAGTGATTACAACCCACAAAATACTCTCAGTTTGGAAGGTAATGCCTGACATACAAAGTTACGTAAAATAAAATTTGGTAGTGTAACTAAAAGACTGTTTTCATTCAGGGAAATGACCCTTGGAGAATTACACTCGTTGCTTCCTCAGCTGCTGTCATACTGCCTCTTGAAAATTTGGATCATTTTTTAAATTATGAATTATGCTGCATTGTTTTGTAGAGCATTCATGGATTCAATGATAGCCAAGCTATTTTTAGCCAAATATATAGAGCTGTTAAGAAAGAACAATTAAGCTGTGAGCTGTTGTTTCCTGTTTGATGCTTCAGATAAAAGTTATACAATAGAGGTCATGCTTAGTAAAAACAGTTCATAAGAAATCTGCTCTGTCTAGAAAACTCGTTGATGTTATGCTCCAGTTACATCAAAAAAAGACTGACGTGTAGCTAATAACAGCCACATTCAGAGAAATAGCCTGATAGCCTGACTTGAAATGGGTGAGATCATAAGACACTTTCTCTAGAGAGATGGAAGCGTATTCCTGTGAAAATCCAGGTACCAATTTGAAGCAATCTCTGTAACCAGTCTAGATGTTGCATGTTCAGTTGATGCCATGTAGACCTAGCCAAAAAGTTATGAAGATCAGTAACAACAGCAACTATTTAGGAAATGCATGGCAAACATCTCACACAGTTGCTGATAATTCTCTGAATATATTTGCAAGCTGTTATATATTGACTGACAATATGCTCTCTTCCCAGGAGTGCTCACTGAGATAATAGCTTTTGCTCCTACAGGCAGCATCACTGATGTAAACTAGACCTGGACACAGGGCCCGCACACTATGCCATAAATAAGGATGAGAGAATTATTCCTGAAGCCACTATTCAGGCTAAAAGGCCAATGGAGTTACTGCAAATGTGTAGAAGGCATGAAAATTAAAAACAGACTCCAACTCATACGCTTATGCGAAGTCTGATAAATAAGAGACAAGTGACCAATGTGAGTTGTTTCTTTGCTTTTTTTACCTCTTTAATGCCACATCTGTAATGAAAATTTACATATATAAAACTTGGGAAATCCTACCACTAATTTTCATCTTCCAGTTTATACATGCTTTTTTATTTTTGTAGTTGTAAGTACTCCTTGGTACAGGCCATTTGAAAGGTAGCTAAAGTTTTAGAAGGGACCAGAGTCTAAGCTAAAAACTTGAGTAATTTTTAGCACCAAGCAGGACATAGACAGTAAAAGGAAGTTTCAGTAGAAAGCCAAGACAACCCATCTAATCTTTTGTTTACCTAACTTCTATGATCCTTATTATCTGTAAGGGGATGCAATGGTACTTCAACATTTGATCTTTACCGGCTTCCTGAAAAAAATCAGTATGCATGATGTCTGTGTTTCAACTTGTCTACTGGTCTGAAGAAGAGGCAGTAGAATTCCCTGCTGCCCTCTGCATGTCTCTTACCCTGAAGTTTTGCTTACCCTTTGCTTCCTGAAATAATTACAGCCTTTCTACATATGAAAAATGTTTGGACTAACAAAGATGCTGCCCATCTTGTCAAAACTGCAATAGCTAGATCCGTGTTACAGCCTTGGTTTTGATCCATAAACCTGTCAGCATACTTATGTAGAAAAGTTTTGACAGACGCTGGACTCGTCACCATCATCTACTTTGTCAAATGTATTTCATTCTTTATTTTCTGACAAGACACACGAATAAACATGTTATTTAGATTTGCTATGATGTTTTTGATCAATAACTGAATTCAATGTGTACATTCACTGCCAGCCAGATATGGGCTAGATTAGAATAGACAAAATTACCTCTAAGAAATTGCCTTGCCAACAGTAGTAATCATGGGACAAGCATTAGGAACCCATTTTCTTCTCTTTCCAGAAAAGGGGAAAAAAGATAAAACAGTGCAAAGCCATACATGTAAACTATAATTTTATTATAAGAAATTACAAGAGTGCATAAGATGTAGGCCATAAAAAGGATTAGAAAAAGAGATTCATGAAAAATTAATTATTTTCATCGTTGTATACCTATATGAAGCAATGTACTTTAACTGATCGGATATGAGAACCTAAATTTCTTCTTTTTTTATATTCCTCTTTTTAACTGCAGTGTTAGCTTTCTTTTATGAGGCCAAAGATGACAGGATATCAGCACAGCTATGAATGAAATACCTTACATGTACTTGGGAATAAAAGTGTGAATAGGCTTCAGCCACTGCAAGGGTGACTGAGTCTTACAGGAATCAAAGGGAAAGGGCAGGAAAACATGCCTGTATTCCAGGTTATAGAGTAAGAATTCTCACCTCCAAGAATTGTGAATAAGCACCACAGAGGCCATCTGGGGACAGAGAGGACAGCACAGGAATTCTAAAATAAAGCAAAATTAAAGCATAGCAAGTTACAAATTCCTTAAAGAAAGAAGAATTCAAGAAACAAGACAAAAGACTGTGACTTTTTGTGAGAGGCCATTCCACCAATGGAAACTAAATACAACTCCTCTTCTTCAAAATCAAGAAATAGAGAGACAAGTAAACAAATATATTTCAAGACAGCTGGGCAAGCTTTTATTGGCAAGGCATCTGTGTCACGAGGAAGCCTGAACCTTTGATCCACAGCGAGGATCCTGGCTTCTACAGAACTTTGTGGAAAGTGGAGAGAGAGAATATTCTGAGTCCTGGCAGTTGGAATTTGATTGACTAAAATGTTGAAATAAATAATGTTATATTCACTTATCTCTAAGCTTTTTATTTTAGGAGTAACAGGATAAGTATATTTCCTGATTAATATAATTTAAACAGTCAGAAATTAAATATTTAAGTAGATTTACATTTAAAGTTGTCATTTCCAGGTTTCAGTGTCAGGCAGCCACTGACATACATCCAGCATTCATCCTTCTGAGCTACCATTTCAAATGGTTTCCTGCATCAGATTATAGATGGGTCATAATTTTAAAGATCTTCTTTATTGTCATAAATTGTCATTTTGTCATAATTCTCATAAATGCTTCTTTTATTAGTGATAGTAAAGTACTGCAGGTGTAGAGGGAATTTACAGTACTGTTAATGTGGGAACTGGAAAGAAGATTGAGGAGGCACTGTAGGGGTAGTCACAGGGACTTGTATAGATGGGTGTGCTTCTTGTGGAAGGGGTAAAGGGTGCAAATCTGTACTAAAATCTTCGTTTTTCAGTTGTCCAACTACTCTTTGGACAACTTTATCTGCAACCAGATGTTGTGGTTTAACCCCGGCAGGCAGCTCAGTACCACACAGCTGCTCTCTCATTCTCCCCAGGTGGGATGAGGAAGAGAATTGGAAAGGTAAAAGTGTGAGAACTCATCGGTTAAGATAAGGACATGCATGCGCAAGCAAAGCAAAACCAGGAATTAATTCCCTACTTCCCATGGGCAGGCAGGTGTTCAGCCACTGCCAGGAAAGCAGGGCTCATCACGCGTAATGGTTTCTTGGGAAGACAAACGCCATCACTCCCAATGTCCCCCCCTTCCTCCTTCTTTACCCCAGCTTTTATTGCTGAGCATGACCCCACATGGTATGGGATATCCCTTTGGCCAGCTTGGGTCACCTTTCCTGGTTGTGTTCCCTCCCAGCTTCTGGTGCACCCCCAGCCTCCTCGCTGGCAGGGCAGCACGAGAAGCAGAAAAGTCCTTGGTTCTGTGTAAGCGCTGCTCTGCAACTAAAACATCAATGTGTTATCAACATTATTTTCATTAAAAAAAAAAATCCAAAACACATCATTATGTGAGCCTCTAGGAAGAAAATTAAATCTATCCCAGCCAAAACCATGACACCAGCTAAGAGATATTTTAAAAATTCACTCAGAGATTGTTTGCTATTCATTAGCTGGTGAAATATATCATTGGTGGTCTCTTATAACTATTTTACTTGAAATTGAGTTAACTTCTGATATCGATTGTTATATCGGAAGGAAGGACTTGACATTAAAGCACTGCACTCACCTCCATGTTTAAGTTCCCAGCTTTATCACTGATTTTCTGTGTCCTGTGAACAGGTAGCCCAATCATCACTAGCTAGGAATTTGTTTAAGTATAACCTTTTTCCACAGCGTAGATGGACAAAAGCTTGTTAGCATAAAGTCTTGCCTAAAATGAAATACAATCATCAAAATCCAATAAGATTAAATCATCTAAGTTACCCTATGTGCAAACCACAGCATAGTTAAGGCTGAGGTTACATCAGGTTAGGCTTATATTAACCAAGCCTTATCCAGGTCAAACTCACTCAAAATTAAGCCTTGTGCACATACTTCAAAAACACAAAAATAGAGCTTGGCAAATGAGTGTGCGTTTTGAAAAAGAAATGTAAAGAAAAGCATTTCAAGCCCATTCTAAACATTACCTTTAAATTTTCCTCACTGAAGTCAGAACAAGTGAAAAAAGCACCTAATGTACAAAAAAAAAAAAAAGTCAACCCTAAACAAGGCATTTTATTTCCCTTTATTCTTTAGAATATTTTTAACATTATTACTACCATTAGTCAAAATAAATTTTGTTAAATGCAGTAGTGAAACATGGTTTTAGAACAAGCAATTGGAACAGCACCTTGTAAACACCAGAACCAAACATTTTAATGTTTCAGAAAGAATCTCAGTTTCATAAATACTTTCATTCAAACCAAAACTGCATTTTTCTGCAAAAATACTGTCCACCTAAGAAATGCCCCCTACCTGCACTCTTCAGCACACTTACGCCAGGCTGCAGAGAGCGAGCCCAGCTGAGCCTTCCATGGGGTAGTGGGTGACATCAGGGGCCCTATGAGCTGCCCTCACACGAAGCAGGGACAGTGAGGCAATTTAGTTCTAGAGCAGGCCTGTGCTGGAGGATCAGCTTAGCATAACCTGCCCCTGTTTGCATAATTCTACGTACACATGCATGTTTATGTGTAAGAACATGTGCGTGCTTGCACGTACACACACACATATATATATGTATGCATATCTATACATACACACACGCATACTTGCACACATATGAGTGCTATTGCTTTAGTCTTATTTGCAGTCAAGAGCATGAAAGAAGAATATAGTGCCAGGAAACCTGGTGATATCTGAGAATAAAGTCCCATGTACTACCAATAGACACAGCAGAAGTATGAGTTTCCATGGTAAACTACATTAATGAAAAATGCCTCATTTCTGAACTGCATCACAAGAGAGCAATTGTAATGGAAGTAACAATGAGATATGTAGGTGATAATATTCTTCATCCTCAATGTAGCAGAATGGGAGGAACACATCCCTGTTGTGCAGTAAATGCCAATAGGTGTAGCCAAAGTGTTTATTGTTCTGAAACCCTCAGGAAATTTGGGTAAAAACTAAAGCCAATTTTTCTATTGGATCATTCAATGAAATGAATGTTCATTATAACACAGAAATGAAACAATGCAGGGCCATTTTAAATTTAAATATATTTCAGCAAGTAGAGCAAGAACTGTCACATTATTCTCTCGGTAGGGTGTGTGCTGCTGTATCAGTTAGCATCTGTTCTTTGCAATTCCTCCAGTCAGGAAGCGATGATTTAGTAAATACGCAAAAAGCATACTTTTGCAAATTATCATTTTTTTCCTGAGGTGTTTGTTTCTAGTTCATATACAGTAGGTGGCACTGGTGGAATAAGAAGTCATGGTATATGACAACTTGTGAAAGATCTACAGCCTACAGCATTTCCACCATGTTTCAGCTGGGAGACACCATTACTTGTTTTTTCCATTCACTGGTCTTTCTTTTACCTAAAGGAACTGTAAGCATGTGACAGCTTTTATTCTCCCAATTCACAGAAACACAGAATGTTTGAGGTTGGAAGGGACTCTGGAAATTGTCTAGTTCAACGCCCCCCTGAGCACCATGAGGTTGCTCAGCACCATGTCAGTCAGGTTTTGAATGTCTGCAGGGATGGAGACTCCACAACCTTCCTGGGCAACCTGTTCCTGTGTTTGACCAGCCTCACAGGAAATTTCTTACTTTTGAACAGAATTTCCATTTCAGTTTGTGCCCATTGCCTCTTGTACTGTCACTGGGCACCACTGAAAAGAGTCTGTCTCTGTCTTCTTTGCATCCCCCTTCAGGTATTTATGTACATTGATGAGAACTCCCCTGAGCCTTCCCTGCTCCAGGCTGAGCAGTCCCAGCCCTTTCAGGTATTCTTCACATGTAAATGCTCCAGTCCCATAATCTCACCAGTACTGAAAAGAAGGGAAGTATCACCTCACTTGATACGCTAGCCTTCTTTGCTGTAAGGACATATTGCTGCCTTGTGTTTGATCTGTTGTTTACCAGGACCACCAGATTCTTTTCTGCATAGCTGCTTCCCAGCCAGTTGACTCACAACCTGTACTGGTACATGAGATAATTCCTTCCCAGGTATAGGACGTTGCATTTGCTTTTGTTGAACTTGTTTGCCCATTTCTCCAGCCTATTGAGAACCCTCTGAATATTAATACAACCATCAGGTCTAACATCCAATCCTCCAACTTTTCCATCATCTGCAAATCTGCTGAGGCTTCACTCTGTCCCACCATCCAGGTCATTAACAAAGATGTTAAACAGTATTGGCCCCAGTATTGGTCATGGTACATTACTGACCTTGAGGTGGACTTTGTGCTGCTGATCGCAAGCCTTGGAGACCAGCATTCAAGCCACATTTCAGGCCACTTTACTGGTCTTTTACCTAGTCTTAGAATCACAGAATTGTAGAATAACCCCTGCAAGGGACCCACAAGGATCATCGCGTCCAACTCCTGATTCCACACAGAACCACCCAAAAATCAGACCATGTGTCTGAAAGCATTGTCAAAATGCTTCTTGAACTCCAGCAGGCTCAGTGCCATGACCACTGCCCTGGGGAGCCTGTTCCAGTGCCCGACCACCCTCTCGGTGAAGAACCTTTTCCTAACACCCAACCTGAACCTCCCCTGTCACAGCTCCATGCCGTTCCCTCGGGTCCTGTCGCTGTCACCAGAGAGAAGAGATCAGCGCCTGCCCCTTCTCTCCCCTCGTGAGGAAGCTGCAGGCCGCCAAGAGGTCTCCTGTCAATCTCTTCTTCTCTGGGCTGAACACAACAGGTGACCTCAGCTGCTCCTCATATGTCTTCTCCTCCAGACCCTTCACCATCTTTGTAGCCCTCCTTTGGACACTCTCTAATAGTTTCATGTCCTTCTTATACTGTGGTGCCCAAAACTGCACACGGTACTCGAGGTGAGGCTGCAGCAGCACAGAGCAGAGCGGGACAATCCCTTCTCTTGACTGGCTAGCAGTGCTGTGCTTGATGAACCCCAGGATACAATACTTCCATACATAATAGCCCATACTTCATCATTTTGTTGATGAGTGTGTTGTAAAAGACAGGTTCAAAAACCTTCCTAAATTCAAGATAAACAATATCCACAACTCTCCCCTTGTCCACCAAGCCAGTCAGCTCATCACAGAAGGCTATCAGGTGTGGTTTCCCCTTCATAAATCCATGTTGACTACTCCCAGTCACCTTCTTGTCCTTAATATATCTGGAAATGGTTTCCAGGATTAGTTGCTCCATCACCTTCCCAGGGATTGTGGTGGGGTTGACTGGCCTGCCATTCCCTGGATTCTCTTTCTTGCCCTTCTTAAGGACAAGAGTGACATTTACTTTCTTCCAGTCCTCAGAAACCTCTCCCATTCACCATGGCTTTTCAAAGACTATAGAGTAGCTGTGCAATGACATTGGTCAGCTTGCTCAGCATCTATGGTTGCATCCCATTAGGTTCCATGGACTTGTGTATGTCCAGTTTCTTAACGATAGTGTCTATATATTCCTCATGGGTTGCCTGACCCTTGTATGCTTCCTTTTTGTGCTCGAATTTAGTCAGGAACCCCTTCTTGCAGGCCTCTAGCCATGTTTGCTTGACTTCCTGCTCATCAGGATGGACCACTTTTGAGCTTGGAGGAGGAAGACCTTGAAACCCAGAAAATCAACAAGCTTTTCTGGTCCCTTCTTCTCTCCAGGACCATATCCCATTGAATTCTTCCAAATAGATCCCTAAAGAGGCTTAAGTTTGCTTTCCTGAAGTCCAGGGTTGCAGTCCTGCTATTTACCTTGTTTATTCCCTGCAGGATCCTGAACTGTACTGTCTCATGAGCATTGCAGCAAAGGTAACTCCTGACCTTCTTATGTACCAAGCAGTTTTTACTCGTTGGTGAATACCAAACCCAACAGAGCATCTCCTCTCATTAGCTCTGTGATCACCTGCATTAGGAAGTTGTCATCAATTCGTTGCAGAAACCTCCTGGATGGCTTGCACTCTGCTGTGTTGCCCTCTCAGCAGATATGAGGGTGGCTAAAGACCCTGATCGGTCAGGACCTTTGAATGTGAGATTTCTTCCAGTCGTCTGAAGAAGGCCTCGCTGTTTCTTCCTCCTGATCTACAACAAACACTCACCACAATGTCACCCATGTTGGCCTGCCTGCTAATCCTGACCCATAAGCTCCCACATGGCTCATCATGTGTTCCATGCACTCCTGCTGCTCTCTCAAATAAGGGGCAACTCCCCTCCCTTGCCACCTTGGCAAGCTCCAAAGAGCTTGTATCCTCCCTATGCAGCACTCCACTCGTGAGCTATCTCACTGTCTCCTTGATCCCGATGAAATCATAGCCATGCAACTGCACACAGACCTCTAACTTCTTCTGTCTCTTCCCCATGCCACTTGCATTTAGCGTACAGGCTCTTCAGATGGGCATGTGGTAGTGGTAGTGCTGATTTCCCAGGAAAAATGAGAGACTGCCCCCTTCCTTCTGTTGGTGCTGGGGAGAGGCTGCCAGATGCAGCTTGTGTACTGCATTGCAGACACGCTCTGCCATGCCCCGTCAGTCCAGATGTAGACCCAGACCTGGACCCTGACCTGTGGTTTGACTTCCTGGTTTGACCTTGTCCTGGCAGCCTGCACGCAGCTGCCGCCAGCTTCCTCCCAGCTGTCCTACTCCTTGGCTGGGGAGCTGGGATGGGCCCTAGCTGGGGAGGCGCTAACCTGCCAGCCCCACGGGGAGCCACCTCAAATTCCAGGTCCTCAGCACCCCAGGGTGCTGCTGGCCTGCACAACACCATGACAGACGGAAGAACTGACTTTTATACAGCCTCAGTTAGGTAAAAAAAATTACACCTGAACTAACATTCTGAACTAAAGCACTAATGCAGGCACTCCCTTGCTCCCAGCTTGGATGAAACATCTCAAAAAAAA
>VXAL01018952.1:354631-367890 GCA_013399475.1 Chauna torquata
TTTTAACACATTCTTCTAATTTCACCATACAAGAAGCACAACATGGTTACTAAAGGAATTCCAGTGGAGCATTCCAATATTTTTACACTACTGACAGATTGCTGGGGCAATGATAAATAGCTGAAAGAAATGTGAGGCTTATTTTAGAAGAAACCACCTATTGCAGCTTCAGAATTGTTGTGAATTGTCAGGCAAGCATGTGGGCTTTCTTAGGATGACATTTATTTCGATGCCATTGTTCTCGTAATGACTACCAGTGGTCAAATGCTACAAAGATAATGCTACAAAAATCAAGGAAAAATCCTGTGACTGAAGTCCAAGCTAACTGCTGAGTAAAAAAAAAAAAAAAGTCCAATACCCTAACAAGGCTATAGTTAAGGAGCGATATGAAATCATTCAAGTTACAGACACAGAAGGAAGAACATGGATGATGAATTCCCCATAATGTCACTCTGAAGCCAGAAGACCCTCTTTGGTGTGAACAAAGTGTGCTGGAGATCTCAAGTTTTATTGAAATGTATTCATTCGTTGAAAACTTTTGTTACTCTAGGAGGCAAGGTAAGCTCCCAGGGCTGCTATTCTCAGTGGCTGTAAGTTTAGCCACTGCTTGGAAACTTCTGTAGTACTCACTCTTGGCATAAAATTCTAGTTCTGAATTTTCTAGCTTTTATTGACACTTCAAATATTACAACCCAACAGATTTGTTTTTATTCCAGTTTTAGTTTTAATAGTGGTGTTAAAAAACTGAAGCCAAATGGAACTTTTTACTTGTAAGTACACTTTAAAAAGTACACTTTACATTTTGATAGAAGATCTTAAACAAGTTACAGCTTTCTATTCTGACACGCCATGTGTGAATAAAAGAACAAAGCCAGAGAGATTTCATAGCTACTCGGGTAAAACGTGTTTGTGATTGTCAAGTGTGTTTAAGAGTGAGAAGTTGTATAATCAGCCTAGGAAGGGGCAAAAGAGGCATTAAATTCCTGTCAGAGTAAGGCACTCTTCTGTAACAGAGGACAACTGGTAACCCTTACATGTATGCTAATAGTTTAATACCCTTTTTTTTTTACTGTTCACTATACGTGCACCACACTAGCTTGGAATAATTTCCATTCAGCTTCTCACAGGATGCACAATTGACAGATCTGGGAAATCATTCCTAAATCTTCATTCTCCACTGGACTTTGGGATTGCACAGTCTCATCTTCCACTTCATTGTATGTCATCGTGTTGAGCAAAAAAGTGGGCAACCTATTGGCTTCCCTAATACTCTGGTGCCAAGTAACACATGTATTGTTTCCCCAAACACTGTTTTGGCAGTTACTTCGTGAGCATCTGCTGCCCGCAGCCAGGAACAACCTGGCTTCCCCTGCAACTGATGATAGCAGCAGGCAGCTTGTGTCTTCACCTTCTTCTGAAAGTTCAGCTCCCTCTACCAGCACGAGGTCTATAGCTTAGGGCAGTTAAGAGCAACTACCACAGAAAAGGTGACAGCAGAGCTGTTGTGGTCAGTGTAGCAGTGTAAAATGAAAAATGAGGTTTCACTGACCTTTTCCAATGCTTCAGTCTGTTTTCCTGGAGAAAGTCCAAATTTTCAGAATCCATGGGAATAGCTGGCATTGCAAAAGGCATGAAAGGAGTAAGAAAGTATGTCAAAAATTTTACCTAAGCCTTGCTGAAAAGCTGGTGAGTTGTGAGAAGGAAAGAAAATGGCAAATGACAAAGGAGAAAAAAAAAGGGAATTTAACTGGACTTCTGTTGCAACATAACACAAAAGGTGGCTAACTTCTCTGAACCCTGGTGTAACAATGTCAGGAATGATGTGGAGTTAAAAAGAAGAACAAGAAATTGTCGTTAAATATAATCTATTCTCATTCTCTCAGTGGTAGCTGGCCCCCATCCAAGGCATTCACACAGAGCTACAGAATCCTCTCCTCCTCACAACCAAAACACACAGTAGGGATATTTGGTGATACAGACGAGAAGTGAGCAAAAGAAGGAAAATAGCTTGAGGTATTCTAAATTCCTCTCCAAAATATACATCCAGCAGGGATGAGTATGAATCATCAGTCAGAAAGCCACATAAATGATCATCCTCCCTGTGTGGGTTTTGTTTCATTTGCTTTAAATTTGTTGAAGAATTGTTTTGTTTTCTTTTGTTTTGTTTTGTTTTCTGTTTTGTTTTGTTTTAAACACCAGGGCCACCATCTTCTGTATGCTCTCTTCCTGGGTTACATTCAGTCTTTGGAATTTTCTGAAATGCAAGCTGTATGAAGCAAGTCATTCTTTGTTCACCCTCATAAATCATCTTACAACAAAACCATTGCCCTTACCGCCTGCAGGTGACAGATGGAAAAAAAACAAGTTCTGATGCTGAAAAGATTATGACAAAGAATAGGGCACTAAAATGTTCTGCTTAAAAAAAACAGAGCCTGTTATGGAAAAGGAAAAGGTTAGCTTCCTCCCAATTAACTTTTGGGGCACAGAACTCTAGCTCATCAATTTGAATCTGATACTTCATAGCAACACTTTATAAATTAAAATAGGATTCACCTCTTCTGATATCAGGAAGGAGAACTTTACAAAGGAGCTGATGTTCAGATGTCTGCTCTTTTTCCTCTATGCAGTGTACAGAGTGGGATGTCACGTCTGAGTAACGCAGAGTATTCATCATTATCTATTGGCTGAACTCTCACCAGGACTGAGTTTCTGGTTATTAGACCCCTGCGTTTCACAAGTGCTGGGACATCCTGATAGCTCATTTCTCTTAAGCACTATGATATGCAACACTCCATCACCTAGAAACTAAACACAAAATTTACGACTGAGCTCCAAAATGCTGCAGTCCATATGCTGAGAATGGAAAAGGAATATGGGTTATTGGAGCTTTGCAACAACCAATCCACTGAGTGGAGCACCGTCTGAGCTGTACAATGAGGAAAGCCAAGAGAGATGAATGGGAAATTTTGCAGAGCTTAGGTTTTGAATGCAGGCATACAGTCCAATGTGAAACAGGTTCAGAGACAAAAACCATTTTCTGCATTGAAGTACCCAAGTTACACACATGCAGACATGTAATGTCTTACTTATAAAATCTACATCTCAGTGACATAGCTAGTCTCCTTTTATACCCAGTGGTGAGATAAAAGCGCTCCCAGAAAGATTAATTCATCTGCTTTTAGATATCTATCTTGAGATGAAAAAAATAACAAATCACATCTTACGAGATTCTAAAGACAATTTCTAGACAACTATTCAGATAGAGACTTCTGTATTGTAGGGTCTACATTTCAACAGACGACTCTCAGTGTGTCGGTTTGAAAAGATGGCCATGAAAGGTGTTGCCTGACTTCAGGAACAGTTCAGTACATTTACCAGATGAATAGGACACTTGAATTTCATTCTTCCCACGCCCAACAGGGTTCAGATTTGTAACTGCCTATTGGCAGAAGGGAACTTTAACTCCTCGTCTCTTATTACAGGTGGGCCACTGTTCAAGCAAGTAGAAGGGGATGACCAAGTGGCCATGCCACTCCGCTGGAATCACTGTCATCTGGGTTCCTCTCAGCACTTCCATGAGCAAAGCAATGATTAAGAAACAGCAACAAAACTTAAAGCCAGATCTAGGTCCTCCATTTCTTCAGCAAAGATCAGTGCTGAGAAGCAAGAGATGAACTCCTAGCATACTCTTTTGACCTCCTTGAGTTCTGCATTCTTTGCTACCCGTGAAGAATGAAGAGTGCCTTTCTGATAACCAGGTGGCTAAGTTCTGCATTGGTTGGGCTGTGTACCTCTCAGGCACGCAAGCAACGATGCCTTTGTGCAGAAATCAGGCTTTTCTATTCTGCCTCCATCTGATTACTTTAAATATGGCAATACTGATTGTTAATATGTTAGGTATAACGAGAAAATGCTTAGAAGGACTGCAATCTTCAGGGAACTTAGACTGTAACTTCTAAAGAAGCCCAGACAGGGGATGAGTTCCCAAATGTTCAGCTCAACCACAGTAGCAGTACTTTTAACTATGAAGAATATTAAAATTTTAGGCACATAAATAATTTTCAATAGAAAACTGAAGGATTTATTGCTTTTCAGGCACACAGATGATTGAATAGGTTTGTGAGGGGGGTTGGTAATTTTTTCATTAAAATTAGACATTTTTGTTCTTTCAAAATACACTCTAGGCACCTAGGTAATATTTTCAGATTTTTCCCTCAGTGCAGTATTTGTACTTTGCTATAATAAATTTCATCTCATTGTCATTGTTCTATCCTTAAGGTTCCTAATTTTTCCTGTATGACATCCAAGTACTCTTCTGCTTTGACAGTGCAACCCAGTTCCATACCAGATATCATTAGTTCAATCCTACTTCTCATGCCAAAGTCGTTAACAAAAATATTAAGATCCACTCAAAGACTGATTCATGAAAAATGTTTTTCGTAGTGTCCTTCAATCCATTACATCTTTTTTTAACATCGTCCGTTGTCATCTTCACTTTAACCAGCTCCCTAGCTATCTTAATATTCTTACCTCTGTCTTATTAATGATCACTTTCCTACGGGCATCACTTCAGATACTTTATTCATAAATTAGTCTGTCTTGGTGGAATTACTCCCTTTTAACTTCAGTGTCTTTAGGATGGTCATCTACAGCTGAGCTAGTCACCCCTGGCTAACTTTACAGTCAATGGAGAGAAATAAGCACTTGTAGGTGTGATTCGTCTGACTTATTTTAGACATTAACTTTAGGATAGGATGAATCATACCCTAAAAGAAACTATTTTTGGCACTGCTAATAAGGGAGCCTGGGGTGACTAGTTTAGAAATAGATGCCTCCAGAGTAGACAAGTGGATTTAGTTAGATGAATCCTATCATCCATAACCAAATAAATTAGATCTTTCATATATCTCCTCCTTATAAAATCTGTTAGCCAAAAAATGAATTTAGTTATTCTGGCATAAACTTCTCTTGTCAAAACATGATGCATTTTATCCCATTTTTCAGTTACCTTTATGTCATAAACTATTATTTCCTTTATAATTTGATCTTGCATACTGTTGATATTAGACCAGTAGGTCTGTTGTTGCTCAATATTTTCAGCCTGAGCAAATTAACCTCTTGTATTTCACTTCTATCTGTAAAACAGTTATTTCCATTTTCTGTACATTCATTGTAGTCTTTATTAATTTATATTTATTACTATACGTTTATTTTATACATAAACATGCACTATTTAATATACAGTTTTACTGATCTTCCTGTCTTCAGCCTTATTGTCACATCTTCTACTGAAGTGCTGGCTAATTTAAAAGTTAAGCCAGCCAATGCCAGAAGTTTGGAATGCAAGGAGTTCATTACTAAATATTCTTTGAAAGGATACACTGTTCATATATAACTCCTCAGTTGTGTGTCTTTAGAATCAAAATTCAAATAATCAGTACAGGCAATAAATGCTGTTAAGCATTAATTTTAAGTTCAGTGAATTGCAGCAGTTATCAAAATCTGTAAACATGAAAAGAGAGGATGGAGAATTACTCAGTAACACATGACCCCAGAGCAGTGAGCAATCTTCTCTACCTGACTCCTGTTTGATATGAAGCCTCTTTGCAAACAGATGCACTAGAGAACAATCTCTCTGCTGCTTAGTAAATTAATTTCAAATTGACTTTATTAATACCAAATAGGAGCACATTGTATCATTATTAACAACCCATTATGAATGTGTAAATATCACTAGATTGCCATATTTATTGGAATAATAAACTGCAAACATTTAGCATAACATTAAAATCATTAATACAAGGACTATAGTAGGGTGGTATTTTCCATACTCCAAGCAGACAAGAACCATGCATAATGTAATAGCATAGTTTGCAGCTGGTAACAGCAGGCTAGATTGCACAAAGATATTTTAAATGTGTTTTTATTAACAAGAGAAAAAGGTCTTTCAGCTGATCTAAAAAAAACTGCTGAGAGAAAAACTGAAGAGGTTATCATCATGAAATGTAATGGTAAATGGAGAATCCTGGCAGAAAATGTCCTGCAAAACAGTTTTCCTCTGTATTTGACCCATATTTACTGAGGACCTGACCCAAAGCTCAGCTGAAAGTCAGCTGAAAGTCTCCTGCTGAAGCCAATGGATTTTTGACCACGCGAGAATAAGATAGCTGAAATTCTCCACAGGGGTTCAGTCTTGATATGAAAAGTAAATGATGTCCAAGGTCATGTATGTAACTGGTGTTAAAACGAAAGATGGGACTGAAGTGTGAATCTGAATTAGATATGGAGTTCTTTTGAATATTTTTCCCCATTCGAACACCCCCAATGGTCCTCAAGGCTTTGGATCTCTAGCTTGATTCAGAAGCATTTCAGAAATAGAAGGCAGGTATGAAGTACAGCCTTTGGAGGCTTCTGTAAACCCACCAATAAATCTTAATACATGCCTCAGACCCTAATACATTAAATACTATGGGTTAAAAATATGAGTAGCATTTTAACAATACACGGGTAAAAATCGCATAAAGGAAATCAGATGATCAGAAAACATTGGTGGTGAAAACATTCATATCCAAGAAATGTGTGAGGGCTTCCTATGTGCAAAAACAGAGAAGCCAGCTCATTCACAGATTTAACTTTTGCCTCGTCTAAGAGTGAGACTGTTTTGCATTATCAGTAGATTCATTTTTCTACCTTATACAAACTAGCATAATTTAGTATTGATAATATCTTGCTATATATATTAACTTGATTTTATATCAGAGTTAAAATAATAAAAGAATTATTCTCTGCAGTAGTACCTCACTGTTATTAAATCAGTGTTCATGCTGTGTTTCCCATCTGCACACTCTCCCAAACCCTTCTTTAAAATTTTTATCTTTAAACTTTGGCAAACTAGGTAAGAATTCTTCCACAATAGGTTAACTAACGAATAATGATATGTTGGGTAAAAGGTATATTTTGAGTGCTAACTTCCGTTCTCTCCTTTTCACTTGTTTTCTCTCTCAGTTATTATTGTCATAATTACTGTTAAAGCATTTCATTGTATTGAAGATATGAATACTTAATGTGCTATCTGTATTGCATTATTCTTTATATGCTTCTTGTACCGTGTACTTAAGATTTGAAGTATTAAAAAAAAAAAAAAAAAAGTATCCATTACACTGAGAAGTCTCTTTTGGGGTCTGGCTCCTGGAACTCTCTTTGCCTAGGAGGACCTCATGCCTCAGAACTGACACATGGTTTCTAGTGTCAAAGGAGACAGACTTTGTCAAACTCAGCTTCTGTTAATACAAATCTCTAAATCTTACAATTTGGGATGTAGGCATGTCTATTTTTCTCCCAGTTGACTGTAAAGAAACTCAGAATGAGTAGCTCAGCTGTAGATAAAGAGCCGTGTGCATTCAGCTTGATTGAACCCTACTTCAAGTGAGGGAAATTTACCATTGTCTGTTATCTGATGGTCTTCTTGGAAGGGGTGATATAAATGCCATTCAAAACTCTACTCCATATCTTCAGGAGCAATTCCATCAGAGAGGAAAAGGAATGAACAGGACTCACTTTGTACACTGCAAAATTTGCAGTTCTACCAATCATAGAATCATAGAATCATAGAAACACAAGGTTGGAAAGGACCTACAAGATCACCTGGTCCAACCGTCATCCTATCACCAATACTACCCACTAAGCTACTAAATCATATCTTTTCAGGTACCTTTTTTTCCAGAGTGACATTGCTTGCCTTGAGAAATTGTAGATTCTGAAACAAGCACGAGAATATTTTTAAAAAGAAACTTCCTAAAGGGTTGCAATCTTTGCTAAGGGTAAGGCACATTAAAAGGGGCACTCATTCTACACAGCCTGTCAGTAACTAAAAAACCCTCTTGAGCTTGAGAACAGGAATGAAAGGAATATCAGGCAGCTGACTGTCAAATGAAGAGTTTGTGGGGTAGTTAAACAAGACAGTTTTGTCTGTAATGCTGTGTAAGAAGAACACTAGTGAGCATAGTGCGTTGTGCCTCCCATCTGTTTCCTGTATATGCAATAGCTTCCTGGTCCGTGTGACGCCTTTCAGGGGGACAGGTATACTTTGATCAGGTGTGCTGATCAAGCAGGTGCTTGAGCAAATGTAGGCTTCTGAATGATCTGAAGGCTGTGTGCCACTGAGCTCACACTGACAGACCTGTCTGCATGATGCGCAAACTCAGTTTTGAAAGTTTGCCTTCATGCCGCTGGTTTACCCTCGGCACACCACATAAACTTACTTAGCCATGGTGTGGAAACGAAAGGCTTTGGAAATGCTAAGCCCCACCAGTGTTCACATTGCATACAGAAAATTTGTAGCCTTTTTAGGAGTTTGGTACAAGTAAATGATTGTGACCCAGAGCTCTAAATCAGGCCTAAACTTAAAGGAGGTCAATAGCAAATTTACAGCTTAGTCTCCTCTGTAACCTTAAAAACACTTAGCAGTATGACTTGCTTAGCATCATGCTATATGCTTAAAAGTCAGCAGCATAAATGTATTTGAACATTCATTCAGAAGACAAGTGTGGTTCACAGCGTGTTTTATTCTTCCCGCAGACCATAGCAAACAAATCTTCCAACAATGCATGTCCTTTTCCTTGAACAATGTAAAACTGACTTTGCTTGTGTTCAGCCTCTGTCAGTGGTTGCAGCAGCCAATCCTCACTAAATGCAATGGGGGACGCTCTGCCTCTGGGGAGGTTTTGTATGCTGTTTTGCTATTTATGACCCACATATCATGCCGGGGGAACCCCTGTTGTATTTATAAGTGCAAGCAAAATTCTGCTGTTAAATTGGCATGATTTCCCAGCAGCTCTGTAGCTGTATTCACAGACAAGCAATGAAATCCCTTAGCAATGTACACACTAGCCCTTTGCAGCAGATGTATGCAGAGCATACACAGAACACCAGAATCCTTTCTGTGGCAGCTGTCTTGTTTCCGTAACAGGCCATGCAGATGGTAAAGGTGCCTTCTTGTTCAGCATTACCTTTTCAGAAGTCAGCCACAGATTGTTTGTTTCTTGCTCACTACCTTCCTTAATATCACCAGCCTTATGGCAGCAAATGAGGAATCTGGTGTTCCAGATGCTCCATGCATAACATCTTCTAGCAAAGAGTTAGTCTGGGCTCATTGCAGATGGTTTTGATTGTATATCTGTGAGGGCTTTCACCCACAACTATTGAAGAGAACTGATGAAAAGCAACACAGGTTTGTGAGAAGGAAGACACAGGCAGGCACTTCAGCTGTCACACAGCTTTTGTTTTTGTATTCTAACTCACCAAGATCACTCTTCCATCCCAGAAGCAAGAAATATTTGCTGCCATTTGTGTTCTGTTTGTCTTAAGATATTGGTGTACTTTTGCAGTTCTGTTCACTGGGAATTCACTAGGAAATATTTTATTGCTGGGGTATTTCAACTGTAGCACAGACACATGGTTGTGCCTCTTAGCTTCCACCTCCACCCCACCTATTCCTTTTCTTGCTTCTCTACAGCACAGCTAATGGGGCAAGTCTATTGTCCTAGACCACTGCTACAAAGACTTTCCTACTATGCAGCAGGATTAGCTCTAACATCTACTTATGGGGGAGGATTTCATGGCAGATTAGTCTGATTCTGCTGCTAAAAAGACAGTACATAGACAGCTGTAAATGCGATTTTACCTAACTATGCTCCTTGCCACCACCTAGTGGGTGGCTGGACATTTTGTTTATCCTTATAAATTATTGGGTTATCTTCTGGGAGAAGCCACAAACATACTTTGCATATGTACCATACTTAAATGTACTTGTCAAAAATAGATTCACCACTAGCTGGTTCAATAATGTAAATATCTGCTACATATTTTCATCATAAGTACTCTGCTAAAAGTCAAATGTGACAGGTCTTTGCTCTGTATTTAGTTTATCAAAGCTGTCTTTGAAAACCTGGGCCTGCTGACAGCCCATAGGAATGTATGCACTGTTTTCAGATGGTGCAGAATTTGCCTCAACTTTGCCTTTTATAAAAAAACATGTCGCATATGGACCAAACATATACATATGTATGGAGAGAGGGGGGCTGGGAGGTGTAGAGAGAGAGAGGCTAACTCATGATGCCTTACTCAAATTTACTTCAGAACTCTTCCCTGGCTTTTCATACATTTATGCATAGTTCCCCTACAGCCCTTCTAGACTTACACTAAAGTGAAATCTTAGCAAGACAGAACAAAAATGGATGCAGTCTTACATTTACTGTGCAACTGATTTTACTCTGCTGTCCAGCCAAAATCCTGTTCTCCCATTACACCAACAAGCACTGTTTCTACTGCAGGAGATCTTCAGCTGGGCCTGTCAATACAGAAGGAATAAACTGTACCAAATCCTGTCCTCCTAACTCACAGTCAGCTGTATAATAGGCATAGAGTTCTGAGAGATCCACAGAACTGCCACTCTTCAAATGAAGAACAACCTTAAGATCTCTAATGTAAAAATTCCAAAGCCACAAAAACTGCAATGCACTATATGAATACACCAGAAAAAAAATAACAGCATGGCCAACGCTCAAAAATAACCACTTCGTTGTCAGGAGATGGTTAAAAAGCTGCTTTTGTTCCCTTCCAAGGAGATTTCCAGAGATGATGTTTTGAGCAGTCATTACAGTCCCTCACTCCTTTATATAGATACTTGGATATATGAACATGGATACATATGTGTGCAAGTGTGTGTATAAATATGGCTATGTATATACACGTACATATTTATACTTCATCTGCTATCACCGGCTTTTCCTTTTTGGCACCTAATACTACTTGCTGTAAATTACACACCTGAAGTACTGTCCCACTCTGATAAGGTATGCCTTCTCCCCTTCTTCTCAGCTTTGTGAAAGAGGTACAAGTAGGGATTACCCTGTTCATGTCATGCATTAGTATATGTCTATACCAACAAAATACTGATTATTTCCTGTGTTTTATGTGTATAATCTTTGCTGATTTGGGATTTTGCTTGAGTATCATGAGGCTGAGTTAGAACAATAAACCTGATGCAGAAGATAGCAAGCTGAATTCAGAAACAGGAACACTGTTTCCATCAGCAGTTGTTTTATCTTTCCTGTAGTCCCCAAACATAAAATCCAAGAGGTGTTTTCATACAAACCTTCCAGCAGTGAGCTTATTAAAAAAAAAAAAATGTTAATTGTCACCCTGCTGTATGGCATACTCACGTCAGAGAGGTAATTAACTTTAAGGTATAAAAGAATGATGGTGAATCTGCATTTAAATGGTATACTTAAATACTGCTTAAATCTCCCAACTCTGAGCATGAATTCCTTATCCATCCTCATTCATACTGATAAAGATTTGCTCATGTATTCCAATTGACCTTGATGGTCTTTCTCCAGTCCGTACACACCATCATCAGCTAAAGCAGCCCTTGGGGACTTCCTATGAGAACACTTTTCTTGCTAACATATGACTTTATTATTACCAGTAACACACACTGTCAAACAATGCTGAATGAATTCACAGTGATTAGGCTTTTAGATTTTTAAAAGAGCAATAATATATAATCCAGTACAATTTTTAACAGATGAAAACAAGGTCTCCTACTTCCAAAATCTGAGAATCTTCGGGTTCACCAACAAAGATGAAGCAGGTGTACACATCTAAAGACACAGGCAGGCAATTTTAATGCTCTAGGTCTTCCTTGAACCAAAACTTGTGTAAAGTGACAATGACACAGCCTTGGGAAGAGCCTAGAATGACTAAATGGCTCATAAATCTGAGTACAAGATTTAGATTTACAAGTCACTCCTCAACTAGCTGTTTTTGTAATAAATTGTTACTGTTTCTTCTGTTAAAAGATTTAGAAAATTACTGTTATCAAATATGTCCATATGTGTTTGTTTTCTCTGTTGTTTTTAAGAGAAATAGGTATAAGAACTATTCAAGTACTCTTTATATAGTAGTTTATTTAGGTAGTTAAATTATCTAAGCCAAAGGTAAATAAAGGTTTAGAGAAGACAACAATCAAGTCCTGATAATTCCACTAGTTCTAAAAAATAAAAATAAAAATAAATTGTTGCATAAATAAAACAACAACCAAATGGTTCACACACTGAACTTGCTCCAAGTTGGCCTGTCTTCACTGAAATATTTAACATGGAAATTAGAGATGGGCTGGTGGAAATGTTAAACTTTGCCAAGTGAAATATATGTTCACCCAAGCTCTTAGTCCTGGTTTTCTATCAGGCTGAAGGTGAGAGACGGTTCTTTCAAGAAATGGATGCACAGAGAGCAACTAACTGAGTATCAGCATATTTTGGCTAAGGAGGACTGTTTCTTTGTTCCAAAAGAAGCCATCCCACAACTTCAATATAGTAAGGAAACAAGTAAAGAGTGATATTATTACTACCAATGATACAATGCCATAGATGTGACAAGATGAAGAAAGATCATTTCATTGAGAACTATACCTTTTAAATCAGACAGATGGCTTAATGTGAGATTTCAACATCCTTTCAAAAGCAAAACAAAACAAAACAAAGGTGAGAATAAAGGTGGATGGCCTAGAGGTGAGTTATTTGCATGGGATTCAGAAAATGAGTTTTGATTTTGTGGTGAAATTCACAGAAGCCTGATAAGGTTAGTTTCATTAGTCTCTACTTGTAGCCAGTGAGGCTACGCAGGGGAATTTAGAGCAAGAGGAAAGTTAGGCGTTGTGAAAACTTTCCCGTGTGTTCCTTTTTCTTTCCTCCTTGTACAATTGAGATCATAATCAGCAAGAAGTAATGCTGTACTGATAAAAATCAAGCTGAAACTGGAGAGTTTATTGCTTATCTCTTGATGGATGCAGTGTTGTGTGAAGGTAGTGAACATGAATGGTGCCCAAGAAGCTGAAATCCCTTTTCCAAAACTATTGAGTGTACAACAGCATGGGAAACCACTCATATAACTATATCAATATGTTTTGACTCTCTACAGCCTTAGCAATCCTTTTCCAATTACCGTTCAGAAGAACTATGCAGCCTTCAAAGGATGGTTTTAGAAATTATTTCTCAAAGTTGTTGGGTTTAATTTCCCAGATGGATAAATAGTTTAAACAAATCTTGTATGAACTTTAGCTTAATGCTTAAAGGGTTTGGTACAGATTATGATGCACCATTACGGAACAAGATTTGGTGAACCTAAGCACAAAATAAGGGTTCCTGAAGGAATTGTAAAATCAATGGCATATGCATAAATGAGATGCACAAAAAAAA
>VXAL01018952.1:379096-399750 GCA_013399475.1 Chauna torquata
GGCGACTCGGTGCCCGGCGGTGTGGGGTGCCCTCCGCGGGGCTCGGCTCGGGCTCCCTGTGGGAATGCGGGGCCCGGGGGAGCCCTGCCCGCCTCTGCTGGGAAGTCGTGTGCGAGCAGGTGGAGCAGCGGAGAGCCCCCCGTCAGCCCCCCGGGGGTGCGCGGCTCCGGGGGGTGCGCTCAGCGCGCCTGGGGGGCCCCGCGTTGCCCTCACTGGGGAGTGCCCGCAGACCGGCCTCCGCTGCGGGACCGTATAGAGAGGACTGGCAGCAGTTGTACGTCTGGTAAATACACGGGCATCTACGGGGAAACTTTCTGGTCAAAAAGAATTTTGAGTAGGCGAAACATTTTAACTGGGTATTTCTGTAGTGGGCACTGACGCCTGTCTTAGCTGTTGCTGGCAATGCAATGCACTTCGCTCTTGTCAGTGCTCTTGCTTTTATTTTTTTGTTTGCTTTTGTTTTTGTTTTCAACGAACTAAAAACACAAGGGTGAATTACTCTGGGAAAAGGTTTTTGCTCTTAAAAGCGTCTGATCTTGCTTGCTCTGCTAAGGAGCTCCTTACTTTCTCAGGTTGCACAGCTCCAGGTTACTGACTCTGAATTGAGGAGCACTGCTACTGGTCCTCAAAGCTAGAAGGGCCACTGGTGTCACAGGGAGCACAGCCTGCCCATGTGCGTGTGTGTGTGTGTGTGCGTGTGTGTGTGGAGACTGGTGTTCAGCAAACAGAAAGCTAGAAGGTGGTTGACTTAGCAGCCCTAATGGTCAAGTCTGTTTAGAAAGCCAAATGACTGGAGCCTTTTCCTAGATTAGAACATTAAATACATAGTTTTCAGGCATGCAACAGTTGATTTAAAGAAAATAAATACATAAATAAAGAAGTTAATAAGTTAAGCTTTGAACCCTGGAAATTGTGAGGCTGGGCTCCTATATGTGCCTGTCATTCTTGGAGCTTACAAATAAAAACTTCATATACTCTCCTGTTATTACTATAGTTTCCCATTTGTAACCTCCTCCTTCTGCCATTTATAGCAGCACTTGGTAGTAAAACCACTCTCAGTACTGTGGGAGCACCAGAGAAGCAGGGGCAGCACAGCTGTCCAGGCAGAGAGCTGGCTTTGGAGCATCAGAAGAGATCCTGCCCAGTAAAGGTGGCTCATGGGTAAACTTCCAGTCTTGGTGCCTTCTCACTGATACACCGCTCAGTGCTGCTGGGTTGCATGGTGCAGAATGATCTAGTGAACGCTACTTTGAACCTTAATTGTATGATACTTGGCTCATTGTTTGAATTGTCAAGATTTAGGGCCTGGTCCATTAACACTCTGTGAGGTTTGTATGAATTCCCAATATGGGCTATTTGTATGACTAGATCCTTTAATTCAGTGAACCAGGCTAGAGTTGAGTTCTTTTTGCAATTGCTTATGAATTTTTTTTTTCACCTCCTGTAAGGGAACTACAGTGCTTATCATTCTCTTAAGAATTTTATAAATGCTCCACAGCCCCTGTGATGCCCCTATTTGTTATACTTGAAAAGAATTGTAAGAAACAGAAAAAAGTGACTTGCTCAATGTTTTAGAATTTATCTGTGCCAGAGCTTTTACTTAGAATCTCAGAATTTCTTGGCTTTTATATCTGTGCATAGACCATGAGAAACTGTGTCTTTCTTCCAAATTTGTAGTATAAAATTATGGTATGTTCCGGTAATTATGAAACACACTGAAATAAAGATGTTAGGTTGTATGAAATTTCATTCTCTTCTCCCAACACAACCTTCCATTTTATTTTTTAGTGAAATGCAACTATAACTGTGCATTTCTGTATATTTCTTTCAGATTTGCAACCAACATAATGCTGAAGCTCCCAGCTTGGAACAAGCATTTCACAGAATGGCACAGACAGAACCAAATTTGGACCATGACATATCATGGTTTCTCCTTCCATCATACTGGGCTAAAATAGTTGTGGCATTAATTTCCTTCCTCTGTTTTGCTAACAGTTATGATGGAGATTTTGTCTTTGATGATTCTGAAGCCATCATCAATAATAAGGTTTGTCTCTCTCTTTTTTTTTTTTTTTTTTTCATATGACTTGCATGGTAATAGGAAAAGAAATAATGACAATAGTTTATCTAAGCAGGCCCAGAATATTCATCATAGTGGAGAACTTCCTTCTGATATTCCTTTTTTTGAACTTTATTTTTCTGTGTTTTTTAAGTAAACCTTATTTATGGTTGACAAACAAGCTGTGCAGCAGTGTTCTACAGAAAAACTAGAAGCGTGATTATGCTTTAAAAAAATCTTATTCCTAAAGCTATTTGAATAACATGACTTTGGTTCTAATGCATAAACAAAAGAGCGAACAAATTAAACAGCTTTTTTTTTTTCTCTTCCCCCTTATAATGCGTCACCTTTAATTCTTTTCCAAGTGAAATACTCTGCTTGACAAGTCTTGCTGTATGGTCGAGGGGAAGGGATCTCTTTTTGCCATACCAAATGGACTTCGTCTGCTTGTCATCTAAGAAAGCATTATCTAGGGTTGCAGTGAATTTGGATGTGATGCTTACTAACACTTATTCACAGGGTACCTGTACGTCAAGACTGCCTATAGATCTGATTTTATGCTCATTTCTAAGTGAGAGTATGCTGTAGATTTTCTAATATCCGTTGATAGTAATAAGAGAGATTTTCATTGTCTCCTTGGAAAGACAGGTGACTAAACTACGTGACTAAACTTTAGTCGCAGATCACTAAGCGGCTGTAGGGCGCAGGGGTTCTCCAGCTGTGGTTTATATCATAAAAATGTTACAGGAGCAAGGAAAGCTTCTTTTTCCTGTGTTCCTTCCCCAGTTAATATTCCTGTGATATCAGTAGTTTTTGAAATAGAGACAGAATATTTTTGTGCTCTTTTTTAAAACTGATCATACATGCAATGAACAATTCTTGAAATACTTAGAAATTAACAGGTGACTCGAACAAACCTCTAGCTGAAATTCTTTTCGCTTTGCGAAAGAGAAAGCCACTTTGAGAAGCTGAGTGTCTTCAGTCACTGAGACCCTTCATAGAATCGCACGTAACAGTTAGTGAGCCTGTGTTCATGGGTGGCTCATGATGTTACACACCAGCTCTTACGCTGTTCTGGAAGGTACTTGTGCAAGGTTTGGAAAGAAGCACAGACTAAAATGAATCATCCTTATCTGGTGCTTCTGTTTTCCTGATGCTATGGAGAATAGAGGGAGGATAATCTACAGAGACGCATACCTCTGGAAGAGTGCAATTCACATTTTTCGACCTTGCACAAAATTTAGAGGCAGCTTACTGCAATGTGCATTTTAAAACCTCACGGAACTTCTGTTTACTCAGACAAATTTATATTATGCTTGTGTAAGTCATCATGCCTTGAGTTATAAATGTATGGGGGGAAAAATACATCTGTCAAATTGGAAATAAATCTCAAAGCTTCTACGAGAAGAACAAAATTACAACAAATTAAGAACCTACAGTGATTTTTTTTTTTTTTTTTTTATCTTGGAGACATTATATTTTAAATTGCACAGCTCCTGGGAACATTCCCTTCTGCAAAGTTTTATTTGGGACAAAATTGCAATGTTTTAATTTCCTGAAAGAACAAACAAAAGACTGATGTTGAAACAAGGCAGGTTGTTTTGTTCATGTAGAATTTCCACACTTGTAATCTTTCTCCTTTTCTTTCACTTTTTACTTTTGAAATGTTTCAGTTTATTTATGCAACACAACAACATGCACCAGGATTACAGCTGTTGGCAATGCTGAGAAATTCGGCCAATTTCTTAAATAGATTAAATCATACCTAGTCTGTATGTTTAAAAAAACCTGTGAGGCTTGCTGTATTTTTCACATCAAAATCTTCTATTATCCTATGGAAATTAAATAAGATTTTGTTGACAGTATCATTTTAACACAGAGGTCAGATAAATATATGGAAATACAGAATCCCCAAGAAAAATGCAGAGACAATGAGCATTTAATTGGGAGGAAGAGTATCTAGCAAAAGCAGAGCTGATTAAAAAATATACAGCATATTTTGTCCTCATTCAATAGGAGAGACAGCAGGTGAAATAATTTTGTAGATTTACTGAACATTACTTTATCAGTGTTTTCTTGGGTTCCATGATACCAAACACAGACCTTTTTGTTAATTTACTAGCTCCCCCCCGAAACCAATCCTTTATTTTAAAAAAAAAAAAATACTCTCTTAGTTGACCCCATGCCTACCATATTGTGGAACATTCTGATATTAGATTTTATTGAGATTCAAGGCTGTTTCCCAGAAGTTTTCTTGTAATTTTAAGCAGTACACAACAGTGATTTTTGTCTTCATTTATTTGCTAGCTTGGCAAGACAAACAGTTGGATTACATTTCAGATACGTGTCTTTTCCATAAACCTTTAGATAGAAAAAACTGTCCTTTCTTCAGGTATTGAACCCTGCTTTGTGTAGGATGCTGCTAATCAAATGTTTAGAGATTCTTTGATATGTACTTTGATATGTATGATATAGAAAATCATACATAACTTTTAAATGATTGTGACTCTTAGAGCAAACAATTGCTTTTTTAGGATAAGTCCACTGCGTGGCAAAATTGATATAAAAAATTTTCTATAACAGAACTTAGATACGTGAACAAGATACATGACTGAAGATTTCTGAATCATAAGGAAGTATAACCTAATCACTAAATCATTCCAGGTATTCAGCTTTTCCTACATTCTTCGTATTGAAGACAGAAGAAGACTGATTCTGGAGCAATGGGAAGTCTAGCCTTGCTCATCTCAAATATATCTCCCATCTCATGTTATTGACGACAATCTGTAACATAGAGCACATACTCTTAAAATTGTAGTACTTCCATTTTTAAAAAAAAGAAAAGAAAAGTCTCTTTCATAGTCCGTTTGTTAGGCAAACATGCATAAGGAGCAGTGCTGTTGGTTGGGACAACGGTCTGAGGGACACAACGCCCACCAACAGTCCCCCTTGCAGGTTGCAATAGCTACAATATGTGCTGGTGTACAACCCAGTCCCAACTCGCCCCTGTACAAGCAGGCCATGATGATTGATTTAGTGGGCTGCTGATTAGGTTCACTCCTTCTCTGAGAGTCAGATTATGACCTTTAGGGTTTGTGCATACCAGTGACGAATGGAACAGGAATTTATGCGCTGAAGGATAAAATTGCAGTCCTGGGAGGAAAAAAAAAAGAAAAGGAATTTGTAGCTATCACTTGACAATAGAAACTTCTGTGACACTAAAGAAGCTTTGCACCTTGATAATTCTTAAACCCAATAGGATCCCCTGTGAGTCTTGATTTCTTAAGATTTTCCTTGAGAATGCCTTAATTCACACTTGCAGCATGGGACTACCGTGTTAGCTCTGCTCTCTTTTCTGCATATTTATTAGTAACCCATTAGAGAATGCTTCTCTTCATTTGACAGTACGTTGGAAGATTTTTAGCCTACTTTCCCTTCCTAATTATTTTTGAACCTGTTGTCTAATAGTGGGCAAGTTTGATCAAGTGGTAGAAATAAATATTTTTCTGGATTTTTGAATGGATAGAGAACAGAATGTATGAAGAGAGAAGCAAGAAAAACTCAGTTATTGTAAGTTCAGTTTTAGCAGCGGCCAGTCAGCACGGCCTAGACGTTTGGCTGTATAATGGGAGTAGCAGTGGTGTATGTTGTCTCTTGCCTTTCTGGTGGACCAGAAATGCTAGCTGAGGATGAGGTGGAAGGTACTGGAGACCACAGGAGGCCTTCAAGATACAGTAGAGGCAAATGAGATGGTAGCAGTGTTTGAGAGGAACTGGAGTTAGTGAGCTGAGGTTATTAAAATGGGGCAATCTTGTAAGTAGATGGAGATGCAGAGTGAGTGAGACATATGACACTAGGCTTTGTAAGCCCTTTCATGGGTTTAGCAACCTGGTTTATCTGCTTAGTGTTGTTTGCATTGGTTGTTTGGTCTGTTTTGATTTCTTGGTCTGTTTAAAAAAAAAAAAAAAATTGGGGAGAGACGGCAGGGATAGAGTAACTTCTGTCTGAACGCGCAGCGTTCAGGATACCAGCACTCATACAAAAGCTATTCATTAGCTAGTACAATTTTGTTCTTAGGTTTTGCATTAAGTGTATTTAACCTGTGCGTTTGCTGTAGTATGAATTGGTACTCATTAGAATTTGCCCCAGGGAAGCGGGAGAATAGGGGTGGGTAGAAGATGAATATGTTAGATTGAGCTCCCCAGCTTGCTCTCACAGAAAACTGAGGAAGACGCTACAAAGTCAATTTTTTCGGAAAGGTGGCTTCCTTATTTTTTTTTTCTTCTCCTAAGTGTATGTTTTCCATCAAAAGTCTAGGTTATTTGGATTTTTTTATTAGCAGCATGGCTTTAAGTTAAAAGGAAGGAGTATACTTATCCTTTGCAGTGTTTTTTATTTGTTTTTGTTTTTTTTATAGGCCCCAACCCCACCCCAAATTAACATGATTCATTCCTTTTTTATCTTCCTCTATTAATCTTTTACAGCTGTATGCAGAAGAATTTGCTTCTTGGTTTCGTTTATTAATGATTTTTTAAAAATAGCTATTTGAATAGTGTTCTGTGCAAAATAAGGCTTTAGAGCTAATTGTTGTTTTCTATCTTTAGTCTCCTTACTTTCTTGCTTTCATTAATAGTTGTCTTTCTGACACTGGTGGAAAAATAGCTATTTGTGACTTGGCCTCTTTTGCTAGATAAATCAAAGATGTTCTGCGAAACTATTCGGTAAAGGATTTTTTTGTGTGCATTATATCTCAACTGTTGCACAAGATTATCAACTGATATAAATACTTGAAGTTCTACTAAATTTCGTGTAGTTATGCCTACTTACAGAACTCAAGCATCATGACCTTTGTGATGACAGGCATCCAAAATTTGACCTTCATTGCAAACTTGGGTGCCTTGTCAAATGTCAGTAGTAAGCGAACAAAACACCATCACGTCTGTGGTAACATGAGCTTGTATTAGCTAGAACTTGTTTGTGTTATAGCTGCTTTGAACCAAACAGAAATGTTAAGAATCTGCTGTTTTGTTTCAGGACCTCAGGGCAGAAACCCCACTTGGTGACCTGTGGCATCATGACTTTTGGGGTAGTAAACTCAGCAGCAATACCAGTCATAAGTCATATCGACCACTGACTGTCCTAACTTTCAGGTGAGACTTGCCATTTTGCTCCAGGTCTCAAGTTTTTTAACACATATTGGCTTAATTGATTTTAGGGAGGAGGCAACAACAGAAAAAGGGAGAGACAAAGTGTCTGGAGGGAGTTGGATGCCTTTCCTGAAACTGATTGTCCTGCTTCCTACCTTAATCTCAAATTGAGTTTTAATTTTCAACTTGTTTCTTTCACTAAGTACACATTATTTTGACATTCTATGTTTCAATATACCTTTCAGAGATTGCATCTTATATACCTTGGTACTAGGAGCAGTATGGTTCAGCGTGTAGGTCACATCATCAAGGAACTAGATGTACATTGCCTCCACTTAGCTATGCTGCCACTTATACTGCTCTGGTAATTTCTGTTCTCTGCTTTGCTACTGACCTGTTGAATGACTTTTTTTTTATAAATAGCATCAATCTGATGTGGCCTTTTGCCACAAGGTCACTAAATAGTTTTGCCGTCTCTATCCCCTTGATGTTTTTGCTTCAAGTGAGTCTGAGAATCCTAGTCAGAGAGATGTCTGCCTGTGTATCTAACTTGCTGGTTTTCTCAAATAACTAATGGTTTATGAGGAATCCTTCTGTAGATGCTTAGCTCGTGTCTACTGCTTGCCCAAATCCTTGTACAAAAAAACACGTAACAACTGGGCACAGTAATGCAGAGAACCTTCGAGAACTCAGCCATAAGCTTCTTTACTTTCCCCATACAACTCTGTGTTGTGGGACTCGCTGCTACAGAGTGTGGAGTTAGGTTATGCAATTGTGTCCGGTCTAGGCCAGAGACTAAGTGATTGGGGAATAAGTATTCCTGCTCTTCCTCCTCAGATTCAAGCAAAAGCTTTGACTCTTGAGTTCAGCGTTAGTGTTTTAAGTACATAGCATAATGGGTTTCACTGTCTTGTTGGGGTTTCTTCACCTTGTCACCAAGGAAAATATACGACTGAA
Organism: Chauna torquata; assembly: GCA_013399475.1. NCBI lineage: Eukaryota > Metazoa > Chordata > Aves > Anseriformes > Anhimidae > Chauna > Chauna torquata. The sequence continues at coordinate 387,260 of VXAL01018952.1, forward strand.
TAGAATGTGTCAGTGTCTTAAACCTTGTAAAGCTTTCAGTGCATTATACAGCACAGCTTTCCTTTCTTTTCAAGGTCTCTGTGGTATATTCAATCTTTCGTAATATCCTGGTTAGTTTAAAGAGAGAACTGGGATACAGTCATTACTGTATCTGAAAATATAGATGAGCATATGGAGATGGTCCATAAAATGCTGTTTTCACAAGTAAGAAATTGGCTTTCTTAATTCCCCAAGGTCCGACTTTTATGTGTATCACATTTATAGTAAGTTAGGTATTTTTAATAGATTCCACTTAAGCCAGATGCAGGCTGGCCAAATGAAGTATATAAAATCCACCATCCTACCTAAGTTTCTGTAGATCTCACCTACTGATAAAAGCACTCAAAATAACAAGATGCTTCTCCCTTTTCTTCTCCCTTTGCATTTTACCTCTGGGTAAAATGGGGACCTGAATAGGGTCTTAGACTGAATTTTCACTTACACTTCTTTCTTGTTCTGACATTTGCATGACACCTGTCTCTAGCTAGTCTCAGAAATTAGTTACTAACACTTGCTACCTGACTACTTTCTAGATTGATGCTGGATTGTACCCAGTTGGTTTCCACATCATCAGTCCAAATGTGAGGACATTTTTGTGCTAGAATATCAGTGGAAATGTTAGTTTCTGTGCAGATAGGTTCCCTCACTCTGTGGATTTATTTAAAATAATTTCATCAAGTTGCTTCCAGACAGTGTCTTTTAAGTCCAAGGTATCCCCCAGTAGTATGGGTTGTTTATTTGTGGGACAGTATTACGTTGCAACATTGAAGTTATTTTGCTGGCCAAAAGCCATTTCTAACTTGCCGTACGTGTGTTTAAGACAATAGTATTAACATGTCTTTAGAGAGGATAGGTATTATGCTAAATATGGTACCCCATATGAATACCCTTTAGTAAAGATCAGGGTGTTGTTTCCAGCTTGCTGTGGGGGTGAAGTAGTAATACTGTGTGTGCTGGGGTTTGCTTGTATTTTTCAGCCTTGTTTTTTTTTTCTTTTAGTTTCTTTTTTGTTTGTTTGTTTCTAATATGATCTCTACATGGGGGTTGGTTAGGTTTTGTTTCCATATTTCTAACCATTGACGTAATTCCTAACCTTAATGCTTTTACTTGTATACAGAATTAATTACCTTTGTGCTGGAGGCTTCTACCCAGTTGGTTTCCATGTCATCAATATAATACTGCATTGTACTATCTCAGTGTTGATGGTTGATGTGTTCTCAATATTATTGGGTGGACTGCAATTCAGTAATAAAGGAAGAAGACTGAACCTGGCTCCAAAGACATCGCTTCTAGCTGCTTTGCTGTTTGCTGTACATCCAGTGCACACCGAATGTGTAAGTACTGAATACTTAGCTCCTGCAATTTATATCTTAGAAGTTCTTGATCATCTTGACTAATTAGTTCTGACATAGCCTTTTACTCTACGCATTGCTTATATATATCCTTAACGCTTCTCTTGGTACTTGTCCTATGAGAACAATCAAATACTATGGTTAGCACTTCCAAAACCTTGTAATTCCACAGGGCTGGACCTTATTAAGGAAGATAAATTAAATCATTTAAGTACAATAACTAAAGAAGGATAGCTCTAAACTACACAGTTTTCCTAATTACTGGATTAAGAATTCATTACTAGAAACATTAGCACATGAGCAGCCAAGAAGAATGGAAGATATACTGAATGCAAACGATTAAGCACTTTTCATTCCCATTTGCTTTGATAAAAAGCAAGGAGATAGAAAATTGAAGTAGGGGTATTACACGAACTCTGTATGTGACTATTAGAATACTTTATCCAGTTTTGAATCCTTGCTGCAAGGAGGACACTGGGAAAAATGGAGAGGGCTCAGAAGAGCCATGAAAATGATTAAAGGATTAGAAATCAACCCATGTCGTGAGAGATCAAATTCCATGGGTTTATATTTTTAATATGAAAGAAAAGATTAAAGGAGGTTTTCTTTATTACAGCCTGTAACTGCATACACAGGGAGCAGAAATTTGATAGTAGTGGGCACTTTCATAGTGCAGACAAAAGCATGACAGTGGCTGGAAGTTGAAGCTGTAAAGATGCAGAATAGAAGTATGGCGTGTGCATAGCTGCCAATTAAAATAGCTGACCAAAGATCAAAGTCATTGTGTGGAAATTCTAGTGAAGAGGAAATGTTTTTCTTTAAAAAGCTCTTTTGCACTCATAGCTAAGAAAACCTTATGGCCTTATGTCGGTGGACTTGCTGGATTTGGTTCCTGATTGCTTCAAATCTTACAATTATGAATGCATGAAATATAGAATAATTGCAATGAAGGAATCATTTTTTTTTAGAGTTTGGAGGGACTAAGCTACTGGAAAAGTACTAATTTTAGCTTTGATCTTTGTCCTAGAAATGAACACTGAATCCTCAGTGTACCTTATTCTATGTATGTGGTGCTGATTTTTCACTTCCAGTATGCCATGGGTTTTTGGCCCTTTTTCATTCCCTTTGTACCTGATTGATGGAGAAGAGGTTACAGAAAGCTATGCCTCTCAGCTAACTGGGGATCTTGCATGCACTGGAAACGTAGAGATAGAATTTGCTAATACAGAACTTTGCACCGAGGTTTAGCCTCACCTTATCTGGCAGCGTGGCTAAAACATCCTGCGATTTGTTCTCTGGTGTTTGCTTGCCTGCAGAATAGCTTCTTTGTTAGAGCACCTTGTGTTAGTCAGAAGGGCTCCTGGTATGTGTTCTCCAAAACCAGTTTTAGATGTCAGTGAAGTAAAACAACTCCTCAGTGCTTTTGATGTTTTGACATGTAAAATGAAATCTCACTTGATTCTTATCCATAGTCTTGCTATTGACTCATTTATTAATATCCATAATTTTATTCTTCATTCCATTTGACTCTAAAAATATATTTAAATCGGCAGGCAATAGTTATTAAGACCTTGGTCATGTCAAATAAATCACAAGTGATGTGGTCTGTCTGCTATGTGAGCTTTGAAGACTTGCATACACTTTGGGCAGACATTGGAAGAACAGGAAAAAAGTAGTATGCTTACATAACATGTCTCTTCTAAGATCCAGGAGCTGACAGAGGCTTCTAATCATTTACTGTGTAAATGAGAAATCTTGTTGCACTGTACAGTCAATATATTGCTATGGTTCTAGCATGAATGCATGTCAGGCAGCATCTCCTCAAAGAGCATTTCTCATCATTTGAGAGCTGTTAGTTTAGGTACCATGACATCCTGGGTTTGAAATGAGATGACATATTTTGACGTAGAATTGTGAGGAATCTGTCTGTTTGCTGCTTTAGTTTTTGGTATATGCAACACAAAACAAGCTGTCATGTAAAACAGATCTTGAAAAGTTAAATGCTTTCAGTAGCTATGTGATAAAAACATCTGTCATTTTCATTTTTCTGCATACAAGTAAACACTGCTGTGGCACTCTTCTCTCTCTTAAAAGATGTTTATTCTTTGTAACACTTGAGGGATAGAACAGATGTAAGAATATGCCTGATACTAATTTAAAACTGTATTTTTCTGTTTACCTTGTTATCAGAGATTATGCACCTGGTCCTCTACCTGAGATGAGAACATTGTACAGTTGGAGTCATCTGAGGCCATATGTGTGTTATTAGCCCCTTAATCTTTGTTATAACAAGTTGGCATTTATGTTCAAAATTGCCTCAGCTGACCTTTACTTTTATCTCATTAGTTGAGAGCAGCTTCTGAAACAGAATGGCACTTCATTATTGTCACCTTTCAAAGTACTTTGTAGCTATTTAGTTAATTCTCATAATTCCTCTCCAGGGTAGAAGAGGAAGTAGGAAAGTTAGGTGCATGTCTTTGGGTAAATTAGGAAGTTTTTCCGAACTCGGTTTAGGTATCCAACAGTTTCTCTTTTATGGTGCTTAACTGAGGCTGAGGGTAAAGCAGGAGAGAGCTTCTTCTGTGGATTCAGTCCTACTCTCCTATCTCTACATTTTCCTTTCTCCCTCTGATGTTCTTTAGAAATATCTGCTCCGTTATGTGAGATTGACACGAAAAAAAAAAAAGCCCTTTTCTGACAGGAGGGTTAGCAAGTGCTTTTAAACTACAGGAAGGTACAGTTTCCCTTTTTACTTACCTCTCTCTTGCTCACAAAATGGGTCAAATGGTGTAGTACACAAGAATCAAAGTTTCTGCTTTTGTGCCTGAACCATCACCTCAAAAACAAAAAAAAAACAAAAAATAAAACAACCTGTAGCTGTCCTGCTTTGCTTCAGAAAGGCCTCTGTGTACATCTTCTCCAGGAAATGTGGAACTCGGAGCTCCAGCAAGTAGATCAAGACTGAAAACAAAGGAATGTTTCCAAGTTCCTTGCTCTAGGTATATGTTCTAATGAGGTCCCGACATCTGGGCATATACAGTCCCCTGCCACCCCCCTGTGCCATGATTCCCACAGGAAGTTCATAGCGTATACTGGCATTTGTGTAGGTAAGGAATGAAGATCCAAGAATGTGTCATGGTGTGTCTCAGCAAGTTATTGTAAATAGAGTTTAGTAGCTTGAACCAAAGCTTGTTGATGGTCCTGAAAATGCTCTTGATTTAAATAGTTTGGCACAGATCCAGAATACAGAGGTCCCGGAAGGAGCTTCCGATCTTCTTATGTGTTACTACAGCTTTGCTACAACAAGATGCAGCTGGAGATAGCTCTAATGTAATCAAGCAATATAACGCCAAAAACTGCTGGAGGGGGGCATTCCAGCAGGCTGGAAGTTATTTGTTCATTCCAAGTGTTCAGACTGCAAGTGGAAGGCTCCCTTGTATTTTGAAAGTAAACGGTATTGATTTGTATTTCAACGGAGTTCCCAATTTTGTAGAGGTTCAGGACGTTTGCTAAGAGTTCTACTGAAAGGCAATATAATCCAAAAATCCGATGAAATGGGACAGAGTCTACATTTTCTTAAATGAAGTCCTTTTTTGTTTCTTAAAATAGCAGTTTTTCATGAATTTAAGCTAAATTATTTACCTAGTTAATACTAAGCAATATCCAATGAAAATTAAGATACTTCTTAAAAAAAATTAGGCATCACTGAGTAAACCAGGTTCTATAAAAAAAATTACAGTGATACTTTTATACATTCACATTGTATATGTATGTATATGTGTACCTTTACCTCAGGTTTTCTAAGAATAAAATCTGGTAATCTTAAATTTTATTTTATTTTTTTTCTTTTTAAGGTTGCAGGGATTGTTGGCAGAGCAGACCTACTATGTGCCCTCTTCTTTTTGTTGTCATTCCTTGGCTACTGTAAAGCATTTAGAGAAAGTAAGCATTCCATTTGCACCTTTAATTTTATATTGTATGTTTTATCAGTATTCATACATTTCAGTGAAGTATAGCAAAACCAAAAATGTCAGCTGGTGTGGATTGAATCTATTAATGTTTATACTGTCTGAAAATATAAAAAAATCTGCTTTAGCAGATATTTAATTTTAGAAGAGCTAGAAAGGATGCTGTCCCTAGTTCCTGTTAAACGCTAAGAATTTATTTTAAGAAAAATGTTTTGTAATAGGCTTATTAGTTAAATGGTTTATTGTTTAGAAGCATAAAGAAATATTTTAATAAGTATTTTAGAAAGAAATCAAACCTGTATGTTTATATTCTTAAATGTTTTTGTATACATTGTGTTGGGATGACCTAAATGGAAATGAACTTCAGAAAACTTGCTTGTAAATTTTAATAAATATTAAAGATATATTCCTTTGAGTAAGCCCTCTAAATTCCTGCAATATGCAAGTGCTGGCATATACATGTTGAATATAGTGTTATTCACAGAGTTTTTGTAAGACAACTGTATTATTTTAACATGAAAAATTCCTTCGTAGACATTTTTTCAAGTGAGCTTTTAGATCTGCTGTATTATTTGATCTGAATGCAGGCTAGCAGTTCAAATACTGTTGTGGAGAAATTATCTTGGGACTATTAAATAAGTACAGAATAATACATCAATTCATGATTACAAAAACTGTACAGAATATGCAGTCTGGTATCTGAATGTGTTCTACCACAGGAAATAGGGGAATCATTTGGTGAAACCATGAAGAGCTATGCTAACAAGAGCTTGCATAGTATCAGTTCAATAGGCATGGCCTATAATGTTTAACCACAGTTGGCAATGATCTAGATTAACGACATAGTCATGGCATCGCAGAGCTTAATGTAAGAGGAGCATAAGAGCTTAGCATGTAGAAGGGGGTAAGTTGGTGCACAGGGAGCTCTAAGATGTCATGAATAACTCCTCTTAATTGAGCTTAGATTGTTTAGAACTATTTGCTTATTTCTACACTTGATGTCATAAGTTTAACTTAATCTTGGCCACTTTGAATTATATTTGTGGTAATTCCCGTTCACTTCGGATTATTTTTTTCCTCCCCTTTGAATGGATTTCCTTTCTGTCAATGGAACTAATAACATCTTGATGAAAAGTGGCCTTGGGACCTTGCTTGCTAATTAATTCTTTTCTCACCTATTTTACTGGGTATGATTGTGCTCTGGAAGTTTCTTCGGTCAGCACCAAAATAAATTAGACAAATTAAAATATTGGCTATGCGCTTTCCAGTTTGTTGATAGAGGTAGGCCTTTGTGGCTGGGGTAATAATCTTTGAAGAACTCAAGAGCCAAGTTCTTACGATGACCATTGGAGACTTTCAAAAATGTGTCTGTGTATTTTGATACGGAGGATATCTCAGGAATGATTAAGAATGTGATGTGTACTCTGGTAAGGGATATTCTGAGTGCTTTTACAACTTGCGAAGGCTAGTCTGATAGCTTTTAGAAGTCAGTGTAATTTTAAAAGTATTCTTGTACTAAAGTACTTGTCATTCATGCAGAAGAAAGAAAAGGTTATGAAGTCAAGATACGAAGTAGCACTTAGTATTTTTTTTGTTGTTGGATGCTACCTCATAATAATATCAGAACTGCGTCTCAAGCAGATTTGCTAAGGAAAAGTATGGTCTGCCAGCATAATTGTACCTTTTGTCCTTCAGATCAGTTTTCAATGTTTACTGTTACCTTCACTACCTGATTTTCCTTCATCGACTTCTGAAAGGAGTTGAGACTTTCTTTGTACTCAAGAATTTGTATCCAAGTTACATACTTATGTCTCTCCCAACAGTTTCTTTATTTTGGGTAGCTTGGTGACAATCTCAGGTTCTTGCATGTATCTGGCATCTCCTAAATGAGAGAATGAAAAGTTACATCATCCAGCACTGTGGAGAGCACTAATAAGGTCTTTAGCAGATCTTGCATGAAGCCTGAAGAGAGGAGCCCAAGCTTCAGAGTATTTTTTTCCTTTGAACCTTATGTGATTTGCTACAAGCTGATGAGCAATGTGCCACACAACAGACATTTGAGTCAAGTTTTCAGGTCAGAATGGTTCTGGTCTGAAAACTGACTTTGAAATGTCTGGGAAGATTCATTGCTCATCCTAGGCGTGTCTTGCCATGAAAATCATTAATTTGTAAACAGAAAGGTGGGTGAGATTGTGGGGATACTGCTGGTGGAGACAAACCTGATCTCCAGCCTCATAAGCCAGCTGCATTTCACCTTGTGTCTATTATGCCTGTGGGTATTCTCAGGCTATACTGACTTCAAGAGGTTTCCCTACTTTGTGACCTTCAGCAGCTAACTTGGACATGCAATTTAAAAGCCTTTTCTCCTTGCTTTTTCTGTGTAGTCACTGGGAAGAGACAGACTTGTTCCGATGGTCAGTGAGAGGGGTAGCTTATCTTAGGAACTTGCAGTTACCTTCTGGAGGTACCTGAATCTCTTAGTTCTATAGAGGCTTAGGAAGGCTAGGCTTGTAACTTAGGGTACATTTCCATTGTCACTTCAATTGGGCAAAAGTGCGGGCAGCTGCTAAAATGGAGCAACCTAGCCTCCTTTTATCATAGATCTTGGATTTAGGTTGGAGGGAAACTCTGGAGGTCATCTCTTGTCTGACAGCTTAAAACCAGGATAACTTTACAGATCAGGTTGCTCAGAGCATTAGACAGGTGAGTTGTAAAAATCTTCAGTGCAATTGCACAGCCTTGATAGGCTGTTTGTGTTTTACTGCCCTTCTGGGAAGAATTTTTTTCCCCTTACATTCAGTTGCAATTTCCTTTGCTGGGCCTTGAGATTACTGCATCATGTCCTTTCTCTGGGCATTTCAGAGAAGTCTGTCTCTGTCATCCCTGTAACTCCCCTTCAGAAAATAAGACTGAAGGTGGATCCTTCTCAGCCTTCTTCTCTAAGGGGGAGGAAGGGGGGAACCAATTCCCTCAGCTTCTTTTCCTATTTTATACTCTGTCTCCTAACCATCCTGGGGGTTCTTTACTGGCCTTTCAGCTTATTGACGTGTTTCTTGTATTGGACACAACAGTGACCACAGTGCTCCTGATGTGGCCTCGCAAGAGCTGAATACAGAGGAACAACCACTTTCCCTTACCCACTGGATATGCTGTAGCTCATATAGCCCTGCGTGCATTTAACCTTCTTCATTGCTGCAAAGGCACACTGCTGACTTATCTTCAACTTGCTGACAACCAGGAACTCCAGGTCACATTCTGCAGAGCTGCTGCCTAGGCAGTCCCCAGGCTGATCTGTTGCATTTGAATGTCATGAGGCTTCTGTCAGCCCATTCCACCAGCCTGTCTCAATCCCTCCAAATGGCGGTCCTGTTCTCCACTGTACCCATGTATCTGCTAGCTGAACCCCATCAACCACCACTGACAGTTTTACTTTCTACCCTCATGATCTCTTTTTTCTTTTGAGCAGGGAGGTTGGTCCAACCCATCAGGCACCTGTATGGACAGTAGCATCTGTATAGTAAAAGGCTGTAGGAAAAGCTAACAAGATATGGGGAAGCTGCTGTAGGCAAGTGTGACTTTTCAGTGGTTTTATTGTATTAAAGCAAATGTGAAGCTTTACCCTTGGATGCCTCCATTTTGGCAGTATGAATATCCTTCTTTTGTTAGCAGTTCTTCTAGCCATTCAAAAATAATAGGATGAATAAGGAATAAAGACCTTTTTATCTGAGTTTAGCTGAGTTTGATTCTGCATGGATTGAGGGAGTCACAGCAGAAACCCTCTTAGTCCCAAATGTAAGCTGATCTCACTCTGAATATTGATGAAGAGCAAGCATTATAAAAATATGGACAGGCAATTTAAAGAATATACTTAAATGATGTCTCCTAAGATGTCACAAAGAAAAGGTATCATTTCTTCTCTCAGAATTCAGAATGTTTTCCATCTACTGACAAAGTCATGGTTATCTGCAAGACTCAGAAAGTCTGCAATACTGCCACTGCACATTGATAGTTCTAGTCCAAGTTAACCAATGTTACTGCATCACTTTCAAGGTCAGACTAAGATGGTAATTTATCTTTGTGGAATAGTCTTTGTTAGTAAGAAGGAGGGGGAGAAAACAACCAAAGAACCTTCTGTGCGTTCCAGTGTATCAGGCTTGTTTCTAATCATGTATAGTGGCTTTATGAGGATTCCCCAGAAAAATGGGATCTAGCAGTTTGTTCCAGCATCCTATTTCTTTTTGTCCTGCTAGATTTGTATATATTAAAGGCAAGCGTGACCCTAAATCCTGGGCAAACTGTTTGTGACTTTGTTTCTGGATTTGGCTGTCACATATAGCAGTTAGGTGACCAACTTTTTACAAGCAGGAGCAGAATTATCAAAGGTGGATTTTTAGTTGTTATTAAAAAATGCATGGTAGCATGGCTTTTTTGGTATACTTAAAAGAAGGTACAACTCTAAGCCCTTCAGGATTTATGGACTGCATTTGCATTGTCTTTAGAATACAGTTAACAAAACATGTTTGATATTGGTTTGCATTTAATGGTGAACTTTGAGTATTAGAGTAAAACAAACATTGAAAAGCCTGAATTCATGATACTGATACTGTCCTCAGTAACATACACTGTTTTGTCTCCAGCAGCATCTCAATGCTGTCAGACAGATAGGATGTCTTAAGACTTTCATAAAGAACCTGCCTATTCTTGCAGCAAGGCAATGTGAGATTTGTGTCCAGCTGAGTTCCAGAAATCTGTTTCACTAGCATAGACAGTTGTTTAATTGTTATCCTTGAAGTCTTCTCTAATGTCAACAAAAGTCAGAGAGAGAGACTGGTTAGTGTTAGTTTTCACCTGATATCTAAGTGAATGAGTGTAAGATTTTTCTTTTGGCATGAGAGTGAGGACTCATAAGATGTCTGAGGAGGATTTGGGGGTACTGTGGGGAACTATAAATAATACTGAAAACAATTAGGAGATTAGAAAAGTAGAAGTTGTCAGACTGTCAAAGGAAAGTGATTTTTGTAAAGATATACTGAAGATAAACTGCAGTTTGCCTGTCTGATGTGATCTGTTTGTGGCTTTGGTGGATTTTTGGGCGGACGGTTTCTTTTAGCCAGAATCTGTAGCATAATTTTTTTTAAGAGTAATGGCATTTAACACACTATATAGGCGATAATTATGTTTTACTGAAGTTCTAAAATTCTGTTACTTTTCTATAATATACAACTTTTGATGTTACCAGAACTCTGATAGGATAATATTTATGTTTGCAAGGAACTAATCTGTTGTTCTCATTCTGTCCTGCTGTTTTAAAAACACATCTGTGGGGACAAATCCACTGCATAGGCTTTGGAGACAGCAAGAGCTCACAACTGTTTAGGTATGTTCTGAAGGGAATTGTGGGTTATTAACTTTGTTGAATTTTAATGCAGTATCTCTGGGAATTAATAAGGAGTTTTAAAACTGCTGGAGTATTCATTTTGCCTTCCTTTGTCTTCAACCTTGACAGTGATCCAGTTGCATGTATTTGCCAACCGCATTGGTGATCTGAGTAAAGTAAAATGATGAGTTTATGATATTTGCTTCATGTGAGTAATACTTGGCATGGATATTAAATAGGGGAACAACTGTTTGCTCGTATGCTATGACTTCTAAAAATGACTTTGTACTGATTGTGTGTTTCTGTTTTGTTCTGTTCTGTGTAGTCTCCCATTAATCATCTGCTAGTTCATTGCTAATATAATGAAACATGCAAAGGTGACTGTACTGACGAGTTTTGTGAATACTGGAGGTTCATATTATGGAGGTTTTTCTTTAGTTTGGATATGTGCAAGTCTTCTGTGTGAAAGAGAGTGGTATTAAGATAAGGGGGAATGTTAGCTATTTTGCATTTAGTCAAGAGGTGTTTACTACTGTTAAATATTTGGGCCCTGATTTTTCAACTGTGTGCCCAACTGTTCATGTTTGAACACACTGGGAAGGAGGAGTTGTATGTGGAAAATCTATCCATTTTATTATTTTAGTGGGCAGATGAGAAACCATAACTTTTTATTTTGGTAGAATTAACGCTAGATTTTGCTCTTCCTAGAAGGTATAATTCAGGGATAGATGATCTCTCTACTGTAGGCTCTATGTAATGAGTTTGAGGTACTAGGAGATATTTAGGAACTGCATTTGTTATTGCAGTTTCATAATTAAGTGAAATACTGAGTTGCACGGCAGTAGTATGTACTTTCAGAGAATTGGAGTCACACAGGGAGATCTCAGGCTTAAGTTAATTCTAACAGTGGGTTCTTTATCTTCTAAGACGAGGTAATTCTTCCCGCTCTGTATAGCAATGCACAAAGCAGGGAAGGCTTGGTTAGATAAGTATTTGTAGGAGTTTAGTTGGAAGATACTGTCCCTACAGGCGAGGCATATTCATGGAGTATATGAGCGTTTGTGATTTTTCAATGAAAAATAAAACTTTCTTTAGGAGCTTAACATATAACTTATTTTGCTTCGGTTTTCAAAGGAGTAGATGCTTTCACAGAATCAATCACTGGATTTCACCTGAAGATGGTGACTTCTTAAAATGTTCCAGGTTGACACCTTGCTAAGCCCTAAGATGCTCAGTTGGCTTTGAGGGTGGAAGTTCTGAAAGCCTAAATGTCTGAATTGATAATTATTGTTCTTTGGTGGTTGCTATGTTTTGTTTTGCTGTTGCTAGCTTGACTTTAAAGTAAGACTAAGCTTGGTACTCTAAACATGTAGTACTTTTCTTCATACCCTGAACTTCTAAGGAATTTCTTTTCATTGACTTGTGGATTTGGGACAATGCAAAATAAGGTCTCTCAAAATAAATGGGATTAGCATCTAGGAAGGGAGAGTTGAGGGGTATCATCACAGTATGCTGCTCATAAATTTAGGATCAGTCAATTCCACACTGTAAAACCCTTTGTGTATGCAGAATTGCTCTAGCAATGCTTATGCTTGAGTCCAGCAGCCTGAATGGAGGAGCCCTCATGGTTTCTTGATGGTTTATACAGGTATTNAAAAGCAAGTACTCTGTTTATTTGGCATGCTTACAATCTTGTCCATCTGTTAGAGTGGCACAATGCCCACTCACAATATGGTGTACCAGTTTCAACTAGGC
>VXAL01018953.1:1859-39594 GCA_013399475.1 Chauna torquata
AATTCTTTAAAAAAAAAAAAAAAAAAGCTAAGATTGCTCACTTTTCTGATTTTCTTACCATATAAAAAAGACAGTAATCACACATAAAGTCTATAGGGAAAATACTTATCATGAGTTTATTATCACCCATATTCAAAGGAAAAAGAAGTTGTAAATTGGAATCATTTGTAGTTTACTTTGGTCACAGGCAGAAAGAAGAAAGAAGGCTACCATTCACTTTATCTGAAACAATAGCAGTAACACCTTCAAATGCAAGCCTTAGTGGGGGAAAAAAAAAAAAAAAAGGCTTTATTTGTTTGAAGTGGTTTTAAATAGATTTTCCATGTGCTTTTCTCCATGAATAAATGGCAAGTTATTTCATCATTAGTCATTAGACAAGTATTTTAGTCACCAAGACAAAATTTAAGAAAAATGAGGAAAAGAATAGTGACCTATATAGGAAGAAAATGTGTCATCAGAAATATTTCATTAGGACAGTGTGATAGATGAATAACATAAGTTGTAGCCAACTACACTGAGATCTATGAGATGTCTGCTCAGGCAGATTTGCTTTGCTAAAGAAGATTAGGCTTTGATATGTATTTAGAGGGAATACAATAAAACATTTTAAATCAAAATGGAAAACTTCCTTATCAACTTAAGCTTTGAGTATGGGTTTGCAGATGGCACATCATGAAAAATGGATGTTTGCTTAAGCCTAAAGGAATGAATTCCTACATATTTGCAGTTTAAACTTTATTCTTTTCTGATACTAAATTAGCGTTAAGTACTTGTGATATATATTTTTTCTATAGACCTTATGTGTGATGACCATACTCCATCAAGAACTTTTACTCTGTAATGGCCAGGAGTCCTTAATGACTTGAGAACAAGTGATAAACACTTCCTTTAAGAAAATACGTGTAATCAGGCAGCCTGTCTTCTAACTTCAGTAATGGGATGGCATGGCTGTAAATGGCTTTCAAAGTCATGGCACAGAGAAAGTTTTGGAAAGGTCTTTTCAGATTAAGAATGACTGGGGGGTCTGATATGAGAAAGTTTGAGCCACCTTCACTTCCTAACATCTTTAATGTTCCTCAAACTTCTTTTATCTTGCTGGGCAGTTGTATCCTTAGAGAATAAAAAATCTCGGAATATCTGATGCTGATGTCTTGGATGTCACAACACTGATAAAATGAGAAGAGAGTTCAGTAGCAAAGACCATAGTTAATATTTCAATACCAGTTCCTTATTTAAGGCATCTTGTGAGAGGATGTTTTCTTCAGTGCAGTCCTGCAGAGAAGTGTGGTGATCAGAATAGGACTCATGTTAAAATGTGGGGCAGTTTTTAAAATGACAATCTGTCTCACTAGGTGAAAGCTAAAAAGCAAATTTGGTGCCAAATCATAATAATTAATATGGAACCATTAAATATTCCCCTTCCAACTTCTGGTGACAAAAGTTTATGTAAAAGGTTGTCTCTCAGTAGTTTTCTACCACTTCTTCCTGTCTTCACCTGATTACTGTCTTCTAGTACTTTATAGAGACAGAACAACAATCACAGTGCCACGTGTTATTACCAATGTCTCTTATTCTTCCTTTCTTAATTATCTTGCACATATTTTTACTCCTTTAGTCCTCTCCATAAATAAGAAGGTGTTCCTGGGATCCTGCAAAGGAATGTGTTATTCTTCTGCTACGACTATAGGCTCAGCTGTTCAGACTTAGTATGAAGTCTGAGATTATTGGCTCCAGACAGATATCTGGATCAATCTGACTAGTTCAGATATAAGAACAGTGTGTCTCTTGACAATGGAAGGCAACTGAAAAAGTGGAGACCTTAGGAAAACAAACAAACAAACAAAAAAACCCCACATGCTTATCTGGAAAGTTTATATAAGCTACAATTGCAATCATTGGAAAGTCCAAAGTTTGGACTTCGTGCATATAGCACTTGCTTATCATCAGTTCCCCATTTATGCTTCGTCTTTCTTATTGACTTTGGCTCCTTGTCTGACTACCTGTCTCTTACTTTAACTGATTACATCTGCCACAGCTATGTACTTTTTCTTAATGAATGTAATTGCATTACTATATTGCCATTCAAAAAATCTTAGCACAGTGGGAAAAAATGCAATGCAAAATAGTATTTGGAGCCCCACTGGTTAAGAAAATCTTCTGTACATAAAAATAAGCAAGCAAGCAGCTGCTAGCCTGCCCCTCTCTTGGACAGGGGACAGCTGAAGGTGCCATCCATTCTAGCCATCATTTTGGGGGCTTATCCTGATTTATAAAGACAGGCAAACATCAAGAGGACGTAAGCTATTTCAGGACAAGAGGCTGCAGGGTTTACTAAGAATTGTGCTATCTGCATATCACTGCTCTGTTCATACCCTGCACCTCCCTCCAGATACATTTAGGATGTGCCAGCTTTGAAACAAGAAATTAGTAATATACCAACGGGCTGACAAGCTCTGGCAGCTGTTTGCACAGGGCCTGCCAGCAGGTCAGTGGGATATTGCCAGAGAAGCTGAATTCCAGATGAGAGGGTGGGAAAGGAGAAAGGATTTTTTCAGATCTCTGATTCTTCTCTGCTACCTTCAAAAGGAAAGGAAATTTTAACTGGCATATGGGTGAATGCACTGCATTAATACTAGTAAGGCATACTTAAATGTCATCTGTCTACAAAAGAATAACCCTCAAAATTACTGATGACAGTGGATACACCTTCTTCACCTATCAGCATGTTGCACTTTTCTCACTCAGGCAGATTATGACAACTGTTCCTCTGATATGGCCCATGAGTGAATGAACATCATTTTAATGGACTGCCTGCAGTGGGCAGCCAGCACAGATTTGCACTTCCAAGCCCAGCAGGTACTGAACTCTAAGAGAACATTTCACACTGGCCATTAAGCATCCAGCATGACCACAAAACTGAGGTGACACAAGGAGAGAGAAATTCCCTGGGAATATGGATCATGTTTTGCAGCCAGCTGCAGATAAAATAACCAGTTTCTGCTGTAACCTGCTATTATCTGTGGGGTGCTAAAACATCCTCTCCCTAGGATTTTAAGTTTCTCTCTGCATGACCGTAGTTAATGACTGGACTCCATGGGGTGTTCCTTGTTTAGTGACTGAATATCACTGCTGATGACATGTTGGTTTTTTAAAAAATGTAATGCATAGAGTTATAGAACTATAGAAAATGATTTTATTTTTTTTTCATTGAACTTACTTCCAGGCATATGCAACTTTCTGAAGTAAATTGTTGTAGTCCTATGAATGTAAGAAGGCAGATATTATCCATAATCCATTAGTCAGAAATAAACACAATCAATTATTCAATATCATCCTTAAAGTAATGTTTTCCCCTTGGGAAACCTATACAAATGTTACTGCTCTTTACTTTTGCCCAATTAAACAGAGAGATGCATGCATCCTAAAAATTCAGTCAATGTAAAGTTTTATTTAATGGCCCTTTGCAGTCTTAGTCCTGGGACTCTTCTAGACGTAAGTGCTGAAAATATCAGGTAAAATCAAAGTGAATTTTTAAAATGAAAAGTAACTTACGATTCAAATAACTGATGATGAATCTTCGTATTAAAGAGCTATCAAACACAAAATAGAGTGCATAATGGAAAATGGCATTGTCTTGTATGATAGAGCAGCTTCTTGACTTGAGAATTATCTTCACATGAATTTTAAGTCAAACCAGCTTTAATACCATATAACACATCTTGGATTGCAAAAGAGAAAGCTTCAGCTAAACAGATTTGAAGAGCTCATCTCAAAACTTATTCTGATGGAGCTATTAAATATGTTTTCTTTGTCAGACAAAGACACATCTATGTTGGCAATCACTAACACATACTAACTTCATTTCTTTCTCCAAAAGACCTGTTGGTAGAAGAACTAGTTGCTTTAAATTCTCTCCCTGCTTACAGTTGCAGATTATGCTGGTAATCGCTGAGAAGAATGATGTGTTGTTCTGAAGCGGTGAATTATCTCAAAAACATACTTACTAACTGCTTGTATCATGTCCTCAGGGGAGAAAAAAAAAATAAATATCCTGTTCAGTGAGCAGGGAAAACTAAAGTGTAACATGATTTCTTCCAAAAATGAAGCAGTAAATGTGTCTTACAATATACACCTAGATGTTTTAGAAATCAGCTTTTACAAGAATGCATCTGCAAATGCAACTCTTGGTCCCATTAGTGCTTAAGTTAGTTTTGATATTTGGTGTTTTATTTTGTTACAGCATTCTGAAGGAGAGCTGCAAGATGAAAGAAATGCAGTATGAGGAGGAGGTGCAGACAGGCTGGGGCTGACGCTCAGACTGGGCTAGCTGGTCAGCGTTACGTCCTTCTCAGGCAGTTTTAAAATACTCTTGCAGCCCGGGTGATGCTGCATGATTGGAGTACATCCAGTTCTGTTTTCAGCTAAGCTACTCCTTTCCTGGACTTAAGAGGAGAGGCGATTAAAATCAACAGCAGCATTTCCATAGATTTTAGAGGGCATTTCATCAGTCCTTCAGTCCCTAAGCCTCTTTTCTCCTTCCCCTCAACCTGGATGAGCACTCTTTTTTTCTCTGTTTACCTTGTAAATACAGTGCTTGGGAAGGGGCTGTTTCTTATTCACTCATGCAGTGATTAACACAACGAGGAGCTAAATTCAGTTTAGGACTTTTATATAAGTGCCTGTGTATAAATAAACAAAGGCAGTTGCCTTCCATGTGAGCAAAGAATCCTAATATGCTGTGAATTTGTCAGCTCTACATTGCTTCTGTAGAAAACCCTTCTAAATCACCAGAAAAATAACCTCCCTGAACATGCTTTTAGATTTCTGGGGTAGCTTGGAAGTGTGGCTTCTTGAAGCTGTTGAAAATCTTACCAAAAATAGCAAGATACAAGACTTAGACTAAAATGCCATTATTTTAAAATCATTATGACCATAGAAGGAACCAAAAACTTCTCAAGAGCAGATACACCCACATTATTTCTGACAGAAATCTTGAAAGAAAGTGGAAGGCTTCTGAAAAGACGCACTGCCCCCAGAAGTTCATCCAGAGAAAATTCTGCTGCTTTTTCACATCCAGCTGTCACCTGTTTGTTCTCAACTCAGTGGACACACTTGGTTCACATTGTTTCCTTATGCTCCTGTGAGTCCATTGGCTTGTGAAAGTCGAGGAGAAATTAGGTTCATGGCCTAAACTGTTTCCATGGGCTAAATTTCTAAACCCTTCAAAAGGAGCAGAATCCGAATTATATATGCTGAGATTGCCCTAAAACCAAGAAGCTACACTACCCCACAGTGGTTTTTGTTTACATACTCTGCAGATCTGTGAATAAGCATGCATGCTGACAGAAGCACGCGTGTCTGGTCAGCCTACTGCTGCCCTGTCTGGCCAGGCACAGTGCTATGTGGACCTCAAAGACAACAGAGCACAGAGCATTCTGGAAGCCACTTCCACAGTATTTTTACCTACTTGTTTACTTCTGGTACGCAAACCTGTGCATGCACTTACTATTTTTTTAATATAATTTGTCCATACTTACTTTTCAGTTGACATATTTTCATTTCCATTTGTTCATTTCTGGCACTGTTGTATTTTCAGTTGATTTCATAGGCGGACTTGACACATACTCCTACCGACAGCCCCCCCAGGAACATGTTGAGTTAAAGCCTGTAAAGCCTGTAGGTAAGGTTCTGGTCCTATGGACCACATTAATCCTTCTAACTGGACTGAAAGCTAACCTTCTCCTGAAATAATTTTGGCATGAGGTTACTAATAATGTAATTATACTTCAATTCGAACTTAATTAAAAAATAATCCACATAAAACACGCTAGTAAGGACATTTCGTCATTGATGACATATCCGCTAAGGCAAGGATTAGCAGATATCACCATGTCTGCCGTGTCGTGCCTCAGCTTAACACAAGCAGAGGCTTGCAGCGAAGGGTGGAATTACTTCCCTGCTGACTTTGTAGCAAGAAGAGAGCTGGTTTATGGCTGCTGCTTCATAAACCTTAATGAGATTAACCTATTTCTGGAAAAACAGAAGCTTTTACATTAGTCTAGCTACTGGAAGAGAAATGTTTGCTGAAAAACTACTAGTCAGCTTAAAATCAATCTGTGGAGTTTCACTGGAACTTCACTATCTCTGTTGTCAGTTATTTGCTCCCACCATGAAAATCACAGTTGTCATAGACTCTTCATATGAAGTACTCTCTGCTACCTAATGAATTTTTTTGCATACATATCTATTCATTTTATTTGGAATAAATTAAAGTAGAGGGAGATGTTAGCAGTACGTATATTTTGGAAGAAGATAAGGTAAATTTAAATAGATGATACCCCATAGCATTATTAGTAAAACAGAAGACTTTCATTTGGAAATTCTTCTTAGATGTTTGTAATTTGTTGCCTTGATGCTTTCTGTCTTTAAATTTAACTTTGGGCCTTTCATGCATCTTAAGTGTAACATGAAGCCCAAGTGCAGCTAACTGACTGAACTTGATTTAATAACTTACTGCATTTTACTTACCGGTTAAGAGAACAAAAATGAGTTTGAAGGTTTTTCTGGGTGTACTTTTGTGTGCATGTGCTGGGAGTTTTAATTTAAAGAGGAGAGTTGCGAACAAAATGTTTTGAGTGGGCACTTGACACCTGAACTTTGCTTGAGACTTTACTAATATTTGAATGTTTTTTAAATACATTTTACACATGCTGCAGCTTTCAGTTTGTAGAAATAAACTTGGACAAAATTTTACTTAAATTTAGTGAGCAAATATTGTAGGATCACGAAAGACAAAAAAGGAGAAAAGCCTTATCTCAATGTGACATTGCATGTTAGAACAGGAAGAAATATCACTTTAAGACAACAAAATAAAATAACAAGCAGTTTGACATGGCATTAAGTATACCCCCTACAATGGAATCTGCATTTTCAGTAATATTTCATTAAATGCTGGTTCTACTGCATTTTCTGTGGGAAAGATGACAGCAGAAAGGGGTTTTGACCATTCTTAATAAGATGCTTGAGACTGAAAAAGTGAAATTGGTATCCAGGAAGAAGAAAGCCACAGCTACAACATTTACACCTCTCCATAAATGATTTTAATCTCTAAAGCTGCTGGTTAGATTTAAAACAGTAGGTGAGCAAATTTACTGTAACTAAAGGAGAAAAAAAAAACATTTTCAGGAAAGACATATATACGTTCCTGCAAAATCCATTCCTTTTCCTAAAAAAGGCACAGAATGTGAGAATTTGTTCCTCGATAGCAGATTTAGGTTAAGTAGCTCAAAGGATCTGGGGCATATTTGTGAGCTTGCAATACTGGAAAATAAATGGCATCTTCCCATTTCCCATGTACGAGTATTCTGGTACAGTTGGAAGGATGCTATCTGGCTTCTTTATGGCCGCTAGAAGTATAAGACTGTAAAACCAATTATATTGTATTTTCTTCTTTATTGGTGTTATGTTTTTATACACTGAAAGATACAGAGAGGATCTTTACCTAAGCAGGGAGGAAAAATAATATAAGTGATCAAAGTCTGAATTAAAAGACAAATTGCTGGAAACCATTTAAACAGTCTGTGGGTTGTGCCAGCAATTTGCAGATGCTTATCTGTCTGCAGCACATCAGCCTTCTTGACTTCTTTTAAGATGTTAATTTCTATCAGTATCAGTTATATATAGTCTGAAAATCCACAGTATCCCTAAGAAATGTGACTTCTGATATCCAGGCTGTGAAAAGCTCCATTTCTATTTATTTGGAAGTGAACATGAATAATGCCTGTTAAATACATTAAAAGCCTTAGAAAATGTTGCAGATGTTTTGCCATCTTCACCACTTTACTCATGGGAAAGATTAGTGTGATGTTTTTTATAGATGAAAGCTTGGCTATATACCCCTCTTTCTCATCCCTTTTATTTCCCTTCTTTGACCCATAAATTAACTAAACATAAGACGTTGAAAAAACAAGGTTCTGTGGCCTCATCAAAACTATGTAGACATTCTCAGTTTTTATTAAGTACTCATATTCAGTGTAAGATCTGCTTAGTGCTGTCATAGTTATTAATCATTAACAAGTCCAAGAAGAGTTTTCCTTTTCATCCCTCAGAAGAGGTTACATTTGAATCTGTGCTCACAGGGAATGGTTTTAAACACAAATATGAATGATCAAAGCAGGTCTGCTGTTGGTTCTCCCTGTAACTCCATTAGGCCACTGGACAAGCAGAAGCAGAATCTTTGCCCTGAACTGTGCAGTTTCAATTAAAATGTGGAGAAGGCAGGAGGGACAACAGAGGGAGTGGAAAAAAAGTATCTTGTTCTCTTTGGGACTAAAGCACATGGGCTATAAAGAAGACTGTTGTGTTTTCATTTGTTTCAAGCACAATATCAACAGCCAGGTCACCTGATAGTAATTAAAATTGCTTCCATGTACTGCTAGATGGAAAATAGAGAAGCATGGGAATTAGAAGAAAAACAAACAAAAACAGAATGTTACATTTTAATTTCTTTTTTTTTCATGATTATTATTAATGATATGAAGAAATTAAAAATGTTGCATTTTGGTTTGCACTTGGGTTTTTTATCATTGTTATTATTAATGGGTTGCAGAAGTTAAACTTTGTATGTGTACCATTCCTACTTGGATGAGTAGGTCTGATCCAGTGCTACTATAGTTTTGGGCAACCCTGTCTTGACAGACTGAATCGCTAATTCCAAATGAGAAATAGCATTTCTAGGGATATTGCTAGCTTCTGCTTGTGGGATTGATGCAGCGTCTGAGAAACTGCCAACAGAGAGGTTACCACTCTGTGATGGGTCTGCGTGATCCTGCCCTGTTTGTATCTTCTCCTGAGACTCTACCCACCACGAAATTGCTATGAAAGGCTATCACAGACTTTCCAAGATTACACAAGTGAACATGGTTTACAGGCAGACATGTGAGAGTACATAGATTCAGCAGGTGTGCAATTGTCATGAAGACTATAAATAGCATGAGTCCAGCTCAAATGTACGTGTTTGTAATCAGATGAGAATTCTGTAACCTGGTGAACATACATTTGACACCATTAAAATATATTATGCTGAAAAGAATCTATTATTATTATGTGAGCTTCAGGCATTTTTCACCACCTGCAGTATTCTTCCCCAAAAGTTTTTTGGTTTTGTGGTACGCATGATGCAAAGCTACCACTTTGTATCCAGCCATTCACTCTTGACCTTGCATGTGGGTCTTACAGCTGAGGAAATTAGTAACTAGAGGTGTTTTATCCACTTGTTCATTAGTCACTAACCTGTCAGCTGTTGTGAATTTGCATCTCACAAATTAGAAGATGTATAGAACAGGTTTGCATTAGTAAGTAATTCATATATTCTGGTTTTTTTAGGTCGAAGTAAGTAATGGGCATTGACTCAAGACTTCCACTGTTGTAGCTGAAGAAACAGATTTTAGAAGAAAAGACTAACCTTGTGACTCATCCTTCTGGAAGAAACCCATCATCCGTTTCTCACGGCATGTGGATTGCTCTTCCCACAGGCTCAGTGTCATTATCAGCGTTGTTATTTTGTAGATCCTTGTAGATGATCTTGAATTTTTGAATGATTTACTTATATGGACACTTGTAAATTGTAAATTTTTTCTTTTTTAATTTTAATATTTTTACAGCATTTAGTGTTAAGGCACGAAAACAAAACCTGTGAAACCAATGAGAAGGACGCGTCCTTCTCAAGGCAGTCAGTATTTTTTGACTGATAGAATCATACTGTGCCTGGTCAAGATTGTGTCAGTAAACAGTGATTTTGACTCCAAAACATACAGCAGGAATCAAACCCTAAAAGTATAAAAGAGATCATTTCAATGCTGTATTTAAAATCCACAATGCCCAGTCCTTGCATTTTCTGAACTGCTTTATGCAGTAAGAATTGATCTGTGACTCTTCTTAGTCAGATGTTCCAGCGCTAGTGTACTCATCTAATTATTGCAATTCATATATGGCTCCTTCTCCCTCCCTAATCTCTTTTTCCCTGATCCCATCAACAATATCTGTCTCTGATTTGAAGAGAAGTAGAATGACCTCTAGAGACTGACTCTATGGATGTCAGTCTCTAGGAACGCTTAAATCCAGGGCTCTTTACATGTCTTTGATTTGCACATTTTTAAACTCTTTTCCTCCCTTCTCCCAGGAAGAAGCCAAGCATGAATGTACAGTATAAGGCACCAACTGCAGCCTTAGAAGCCTCTGGGGACTAATTTTTCTCTTAATTTAAAAGTAAACAAGCAAACCTGAAAATGTGTATAAAAATTTGTAAAGTTATTTGTAAATACTTGTAGGCAAAGAACATGTATGTAACTCTGTGGTATTTTGTTTTCTATTCTGTCACCACTAGCATAAAGTGATACACAAAAGCTACTTTCTTTGGGGAACTGGCAATCTTTTTACCAGAACTCTGTGTTTCTTTCTTCTTAATTAACATTTAAAATGCTGTGGACAGTTGTATACACCATAGAGTTACGTCTCTCCACAGAGCCTACATGCCTCAGCATCAGCAGAAATTAATCAGGGTTTCGGGGCTATTTCCTTTTTGCACTTTCTCATTTTGTGGTTTCTTTGGTGGGATTGTCAGGAAGGATGTTTCTTTCAATATGTGTATCTCCACCTCTCCACTAGAAGCTGAACTTGGATCCACTAAATTCCTTCATAAATATCCTAAATATTATTCAGTTGGTAATTTCTGGTCCAACAGTGTTCAGATTCTCAGTTTGCAGTCTTCTCTTGAAGAATGTCTCCCCTGTCTTTTCCAGTGTGAGCAGATATGTAGTAGAGGGAGACTTGTCTTGATTCTTTCCCTTATAAAGTCTTGTTGTGTTATTTATTGATATGAACATAATGAGAATCTTAATAAATATAATGGAGGTAGAGTCTATCGTTTTTAGGTGACAACGCTCTTGTGGTGCATGCACCTGTCTCCCAGTTACTTGAACCAAAGGCCTCACCGTCTTTGGATAAAACATCATCTGAACATAGGTTAACCTTCCCTGAAACCAAGTATGAAGTAAGTGTTAAGACAAAGCCAACAGAAATGAAAACTGAATAAACCCCTTTCTTAGTATTTCTAGGGCTGGATGTATCTCAAACAGTATGTGTTTGTGTGTAAAGTCAGACTGTGCCAAAACCAGGAAAGCTTTACATGAAGATAATACCATCTGTCCTCATGTATTCGTATGTTCCCTCATAGACTGTTTTCTCATATATTCTAGAATACTGCAAATTACCTGGTTTGCCTCATCTTGAAGACTTCAACTTAGCATTAAAAAATAGGTATTTGTTGCAAAACTATGTAAATAATATCATTTTTGACTCATCATGAAGAAGTGTGAATTGCTTTATAGTTGTAGTATTTTAATATGACAAAAACATTTTTATCTACTTGTGTAATATTTTATTTCTGCTTAGCACAAAAGATTATTTTGTTTCTTCCCATGATGCCTTAAACTGTGACACTCTATCCAGCCAGTGCCTCTAGCCTTCTGTGTTTGAGATGGCTCCAGGATTTCTTAGACTGGCATATCTAAGCACTGTTCAGAGCCCAGTGGTTTTCAGAAGTTGCCTTTTTTCACTTTTCTCAGTTTCAGAGAGTCCACAATGTGGGCATCTAGCACAGATTCCTACGATCAATGCAGTTCCCATTTGGGCTTTACATTTCAGCATTAATTTCTTGTCATTAATTATTACGGGCTGGCAGATTAAAGGCTTCGAGCTGAACACAGTGCTACCCTCAGGACCAGAGAGGAGGAAAGGGAAGGAGCACTACATCCCCATCAGTTGCAGATTCTCCTCCAGAACAGAATACATTCTGTTCTGGCAGAACTTTGGAAGCATATATTTAATTTTCTACCAAGACAGACATATCTGCTAGACCGTGTTTTACAAATTTGTCTGAATGTACCTCCTCCCCACCTTTCTGTGGAACCTTCAGATTTTCAGCTCACTAACAAAGAACCATGGGCATGCCACAGAAATTCTGCAAAGACAGAACCTGACTGCTCTTTCATCTGAAATATTGATCACTTTTTAGCTGGGGAACACAAACTATTATATTCCAAATAAGCTTAAAATCTTGGAATCGTTACCAATACAGCAAGTCTGCCATCTGTCTCACTTAATGAACAGAACAAACCTGATTGAGAGGAATTTGTCTTCATTAGAACAAGCTAAAATGCACACTGCAATGCTGAGGAAAACAGTCATTCTTTTCTAAATCGAGACACAAAAAATAGTACCGGGCAATTTATACATGTTGGGAAAAAAAATCCTGAGAATAATAAATGGATTTGAATGTTAATTTTTGCATCCTCGAATACAGTATACATATTGACTAGCATTTTGTTAGGAAGCCTTGAAGAATAATTCTCTTATTTTTGCAACACATATTTTCAGTAAGGTGTTAGATTAGTCTCAGATCAGCCAATGATATAGGAAATAAGTGTTGGCTTTCTAAATAAGCTTGAATAGTTTTGTTAAACTTAACTGTAACATGCAATTTCAGGAAATGACTACATTTGTACTGCAAAAGAGAGTTTGCTGACAATCCTAAAATTTCAGAGCAGATTATCAGTTGGTATAAACTGTCCTGGTGGCAATATGTCATACTGTCACAATTTATAACAGCTGAAGATCTGTTCTTCAGCCTTCTAGACCTTTTTCCCTTCCCCAAGTTTCTGCTTAATTCAAGTTTTACAGAGAATCAGATTTGCAACAGTACTTTGACTGATACCAAAACTGGAGAAGTGACTGCAGAAAGATGGAAGTACAGGTTCACTAAGGACTGAGCCAGGTACCATCAGATTTTTAAAAAAGCAGCAGATGCTTTCAGGACCTGAAAATAGGAACTGTGTGAAGAAATGTTTATGAACAGTTTTTTGCATGAGTCACATAGAATGATTATATATTAAAATTTCTGGTGTTGCGGGAGGTATCCATATTCCTATCCATAGAGATTTTTGACTCAAAAAAATTGAAATTAATACATTTTTGAAGATCAATTATGATCCAAAGTTGCTCTCTAAAATGGAACAGTTTATTGCCTGAATTTGGTGAAGGGTCTTTATAGTGCTAGGATATGTATGACAGTAACTAAATAATTTCCACTAGAGCCATATCAGCTAAAACCATGGGAATTATGCCTGTTTCTATTTAACACCTGCTTTCTTTCAGTAGTGCAGTAGAGCCTATTAAGAAGATGATATTTACCATATATTAATAAAGATATTAGATTTTGAAGCTAAGGGAATTGGAGCTGGTTGGTGTGTGACAAAACTAACTTTTCTTGTCTAAAACCCTGGGACCACAGATTTGGGCCACTCAAAAAGGTGTAGTCCTGCCCCAAGAATAGCAGATATTCTCCCAGACTATTAGTGGCTGTTTTCTCTTTCAAACACCTTTTAATGCAGGCTTTCTTCGTTCTTTGCAGCTGCCATGCAGGGATCTGCTCCATGTTTAGGGCTTGAGTTTCACCTCTCCATCCTGTTGTCCACAGCTCAGGCATAGTAAAACCTCTGTCACCTCCAAGCCCCACATTGGCAGATGTGGCCATTTTTATAGTGGCAACTGCTCTGTGCTTCTCTGCACATGGCTGTCTGCCTGCCTTTCACGTGGGGATGATCTGATTAAAAAAAGCCAACCCAGCAATCTATCAAGTTCCCTTAACAGACTTTGACAGTGGCAAACAAAAATTGACATCCCAAACTAATTGGCCTGCCTCCTTGTAGAATCAGTCTCATCTAGTTTAATTATAACAAATTACAACCTGGGAGCTCTATTGTACACTGAAGAAGTTTCTTTTCAAGTTGGTAAAATGCTCTTTCCACATATAGCTCCCATGTCTGCGGGCCATTTTTTTTTTTTTTCCCGCAAACATTTTCAGTTCTTACCCACCATGCTAAACGTCTTAAAAGAAACCAGTTCTTTAGTGCCTGAAATAGCGATGGGGCCGTGTCATTGCCCGCCAGAGCAGCGCCTTTACACCAGGGTGGCTGTGCTGTATCCTGAGGTCACATCGGAGGTTTGGTGGGGTAGCACTGCACAGGATGGAGGATGCCCTCATTCATACGGCTTTAAAGGAGTGCTGTCTGTCCTCTCTATCCAGGGAGCTGGCTATCCCTGAAGCATAACCAGGGATAAGCCTGAAAGATTAGTTAATTTGCAACAGAAGAGGGTTCACAAGCATTACGGACTAGCAGGGGATTCAGATCTGTGAAAATGGGCACATGAAGAAGATATATCAAGATTACTGCTGCAGGATTTGTCCCTAAGCGCTATGCCTACCTTATATTCTGGTGGCCTGCTCACAGCATCTCTGATCACCCTGGTGTAGCAGCAGCACTCTGCTTCACTGTAACAGGTCACAAGGCTGTCCAGGACAATAAATACTTATTTAGCTGCTAAGGACACAGATGTAGCCTGTATTGCTTGCTATTTGACAACTACATATAAGATGTGCTTTTTTCCCCAGGTTGATATGAAACGGCTGATAAATGATAGTTTCTTGCTGTAATTTCCATTTCCTTCACAAAAGTCATAATTTGAATATTTTTCTTTGATTTTAAGCAAATTAAGCATCTGGATTTAATTCCAGCCTCCACATGAGTACCTGCTAGTCAGTCACACTACACAGTCTCGCATGTGACAGCTTTGTGGCATAGCTGCTATTGCATGGTCTACTGCCTCTCAAAACCAGCAGCAGACTCTGAAGATAGTCTCACTAAACAGCATCCATGCATAAATAATACTGGGAAAGCAAAAAGGATTCTCCTTGTTTTGCTTATTCCCCTGGGACCTAATATCACAGCTTTAAGCTTTCTGTCCCAGTTTCCTATTTATTTCACACCAGCCTTATGCAAGCAAGCTTCCAAACACTCATGTGAGTCTGTGCCAAGCAGACTCACTGAAGCTGAGTTGTAAGTTGGCTGAACAGGAGTAATCTAATTTCTCTTTTTCCACAGCATTGCGTACCTGCCCAATTAGTAAAGCATCATATGCAAGGAAGGGTTACAGTATTTCGTAGCATGTGACATACTTGGAATGAGAACTGTGCTGCACACAAGCAAACAAATCTGCTCTCCACATTGGCCCTTACTGTTCAATAAAACGTCACTAGGGTGTACTGATCGTGCTTTATCTGTGTAGCCAGAAACAGAATGGCAAGCAGGTATAAAGACCCAAGTGCTGAAGGCTAACAACTTGTTTAAACGACCTTGGTCTGATATTCATAATCCACACAGCAATATGTTGTTTTTCTTAGCAAGTAAAGTTGCCTGGCTTAAAGGTTGCAGCCAGATCCTCAGGTGTGTGATAACCACCAACCTTCCGTGCCACTCTTACACATATATTCACACTCGTGTTTTGTTTTATAAAGGCCAAACAATTCAAATCAATCTGTTTGCTCTGGAGTTTAGAAGAGCGGCTGTATCTAGACTGCTGTAGGGAGTGTTCCTTGGAGTGCTTTAGAGACCAAAATAACTCCTACAGAGACTACTGCCTGCCCGCAGGAGCACACCTAGGACCCATCCCGGCTGGCAGCTCTGGAGGAAACCCAGAGGAGCCTTGATCTCAGAGAGGAGCAAATGGCCCTGGCTGCCACAACCAGCTCCCCACCCCTGGGCTCTCTTTCCTGCATCAGCCTGCTGGGAAACAGCCCTGAGAGCCCCACTGGGCCCTCCCCTGCTTTCCTGGGAGCCGCATTTAATTGCATTTAAACCCAGGCCCTGAGCTGTGCTGTGGCCCTGCACGTGCCTGGCCAGGAACCTGGATGACCCTGACTCCCACCTGGAGTGCCATGTCCAGTCCTGGGCTCCCCAGTACAAAGGAGACATGGAGCTACTGGAGAGGGTCCAACGACAGGCCATGAAGATGATGAAGGGACTGAAGCACCTCTCCTATGAGGAGAGGCTGAGAGAGCTGGAACTACTCAGCCTGGAGAAGGTTTGGTATGAACCAAAATAAAACAGAAATAGTGTATGGAAATATGTATGAAGTATGGAAATACTTCTTTACTGTGGAGCACTGGCACGGGATGCCCAGAGAGGTTGTGGAGTCTCCCTCCTTGGAGGTATTCAAAAGCCATTTGATGATGAAATATTGAAGTCATGTGCTCTTATAAAAATATTCTTATCCAAATTTAGACTCCACCTTGTTAAGGGCGTTGTGTGTTTGGAGAAGTATTGGACTCAAATATGTAATTAACAGATATGTGAAAAGTATCTGGTTTAAAAGACACTCCTATGACTCTGTTTAGTTAGTCAGAAATTAAACCTGTGGCTATTCTTAACCCACCAAATCTATTTCACATTACAAGAACCTGAAAGAAAAATCAAACCTAGAGCGGCTAGCCCTGTGACAGAAGAGAGATTTGGAAAAAGAAATAAATCAGACAAAAGGGAGCATGCTAAAAGCAAAAGTAGATAATGGAAAGCAAACTAGAAAAAAAAATAATTGTAATTTTTATTTAATATCATCAGGAAGTGGTATACTCAAAATGACTATTTGCTAGAATGAAAAGCACCACAGCACACATGCACACAAATATGTACCTTTATCATTGCTTTTATCATAGTGTAGGGTTTCTAAAACCCTGATTAACTTTACAACCTGTCTTTCACCATTAAAATTTAATATGCCAAAGACTATAATCTACAAAGGAGTATTAATAGGAAGGTCTGATGGCTCTTCTGCTGTGCACATTATGCCACCTCATGGTTAGTGGCAGAAACACCACATTAAAGATTGCTATTTCAAAAATATAGCAGAGGAGGACAAAGAATAGTACATCTCCTTTATCGGTAGATATTGCTGAAATGTCACAAGTCCCACTGGGACCAATCAAAGCAAAGTGCTAATATCCAATCTGTGAATTATATACAATATGTAAGGACAAAACACTGCAAAACATATCTCTGTTTAACAGTTGAATTTGCTGTTTTATTGCAAATATATTGCTAACACAATATGTAATCCAAATCTGACCTGGCAATGCCCCATAGACAACTCCTTCTGTGGAACTGCATTCTCATGTTTGCCCGGTTTTGGTAAGTTGCCATTAGCTGGAAGCACACAGTGTTACCATCTCCAGGAAGTATGATTTCTTTGCTTCTGTCATTCCAGTACAGGAAATATTATTCACTTACAAGTTGGATAACTAACATGAAATTCCAGTCCTGGATGCAGATAATGTACACCTAATTATCAGACTTGGGTTATAGAGTGACCTAAACGTCTTACAGTATAAAAATCCAAAAGCTCAGGAGAATACAATTTACACTTCTGTCAGAAGTTCATAACACATCAGCAGTTACTAGATTATATTTTTACATTAGAATAAGTTAAACAGTGAAATATAAATTGAAGATAGGAGAATCGATAAGCTCTGCCGTGTACAGTCAGGCCTCTCAGGTACACCAAAATCACTTTAGACAAAATGCTTGTTAAAACCAATGGGTTGGACTCAGGTGGCTCACATATGAGTAGAAATAGATTAATCTCACATAAGTTTAAGAATTGTTATGTGAAACATCTAAATTTAGGAGCCCAGTTACCTGACGTGGTAATCAAGCTCTTACTTTGGGCATCCTGGTCACACCCAGAGTTAGGTCAGAGGAATGTAAAACAAATGTACTTCCAAATCCTTTGTTTTTACTTTCCTGATCTTTCAATGAAGCATACTCAGCTTCAGACAGTTCAGAGTATGGTCAACTCCTGAATACCTGAGGAAATCTAAATAGAGCAAAAACATATCTGAAACAAAACATTTCTTAATCAGGCACACATGTGCCATCTTGACAACTGGAAATGAGGTGTCAAAAATCTAGGTCTGATGGTTGTTTGTTTGTTTGTTTGTTTGTTTTTCTGTGACCTGGTTAACTACAAACCAGATAACCCATCCAGGACACATGGCTACACATAGTTTAAAGCAGTTCCTCTGAACAGTACTACAGTCTGTCCATAATGACAGAGAATAGAGAAACCTTACCTGGTTTTATCTCTTAGAAAGAGCCTTGCAGATTAACTTTGTAGAAGTAAATGTGGAAGTCAGGCACCCTTTGCACTCTGAAATTCAGCTTCCCTTCTTAATGTAGTTGTTGGAAAAAGGGGCTGTGCCTTGTTTTTGATGCATTCTAATTCAGAGATAATAACAAACTTTTGTTTTGTCTGTCTAGAAAGGCTATGGATGGGTTCTCTCCCCTTTATTCAGGGAATGCACTTGTTGGAGCAGCAATCTGCAGCACAAAATTATTGATGCATTTAGGTATTGTCCTCATTTCTCTGACTTGCCAGAAATTTCATATTCCCAAAAGATGATTTACCATCCAAACAAATTACAATGCCAGCGTCCTCAGAAAACAATAGCAGTTACTAGTTGTTTCCTGTTCAAAAGCAATTGTTTATTAAAGAAAAACAGAATACACATTGGTAACTATGCTAGTTTTTAAATTTACAATGCAGAACTATCTCAGCACCCTGAAAGCTCTTTCTGGAGATTGTTTAAACAAGGAGATTCTGTGTGGAGCAAATGTGACACTGCAGTCAGAATACTGGGGGGGAATAAAACAGCTATAAGCTGTGCGTTCTTCCCCTACTTCCAGTTTCTGGGATAAATTTGGCCATCCATGAATAATGTATTGCAAGAATAGCTCCATACCTTTGAGATTCGTTCTGTTCATCCAGTGGAACTATTACGATTCTCTTTCTACTCTGTGTGACAGATAATTTTGCATACCATTAGTCATTATGTTGGAAGTGGGGGCTCCTTAATAAACAGAGTCTCTGCTTCCAAATTGCATACAGATGACTTCCTGGCATTGGCTGGAATATCCACCCAGAAACTATCTTCTGAAAACACTCACGTCCTCTATAATGATCTTTAAAATGAATGATGAAAATCTGCTTGGGCCAACACATTAGTAAATAATGGTGTGTAGATACGTCTTTGTCCTCCTGGAGAGGAATGAAGATGGCTTCCTCAGTGGATATGGCTACTTACTGTACTTTAATACAGCTGTTACTTCAGGTCCAAGCCTCACCAGGAAACAAAGAAGAAAATGGAGCCCTTTTTCCTTTGTGCTAGGAAATTGCAAGGCAAGAATGTTGTATTTTCCACTGAAACTTTAAGGAAACAGAAGGCACTTCGGGATTTTTCTGAAGAAACAGCACTGCCTTCTAGTGCGACTTCAACCTAACGGCCCAAATTGTAGTTGTGGCTGTGACATGGAGTCCCACTCTGAGACTTGGACTACTATGTGCAAACTCCTGTAACCGTACTCCTTTGTGAAATGAGGATATTAACAGTTATGTAACACTTGTCTACAGAAACAGGATTTTACTCATATTTGACTTATTTAATTTAGTGGAGCCACTGACTATGAAATACAATGTTTGTATGGCAGCTATATCGGTTGCTTCCAGTCATGTTCTGAGATTCAACTTCCATTGACTCCAGGTGGGAATTACCATGTAGTTACAAAGAGAAAATTATTGGCAAAGGACCAAAGCTGGACCTCCTTCATAAAGCAAACCTGTGCTGGCACCGACCTCCTTCTCCCTTCCCCTCCATTTCCCTGAGCCCGGTCTGATAAGAAGGGGCCTGGGGTCTGCCCACGGCTATGTTTAGGTGTAAAGATGAGGGCACAGCAGCTGCTCAGGCTCTGTACTGCCTAGTAAACTCATGTAGGATGGGGCCTGAAGCACCAGTGTTGGCTGAACCAACAATGCTGTGTAATTGTCACTAACCCCTTGGTATGGTTTTGAGCCAGGCCAGCTTGTACTCTTCCAGTCAGTGGCTGACCTAGACTGGGAAAAAGAATGGGTCAGAGACTGTCCCCAGTAGTCAGTATGGATGGATATACCCTACTTTGGGTTTTAGCATCTTCCTGATGAGCTGCGCTGGGACACATGAGCAAAAAGCTAGAGCACAGGCCCTGGTCCACTTCATTTTCTTTGCTGGCGTGACCACAGTGACAGCTTTCCACAACTAGCTGAAGAGGCAGTATGTCACCTATGTACACAGAGGGGCAGGCATGGCTGTGGTATTACCATCACTTGGAAAAGCTTCAGCGCCTGAGGCATGCACCAGCCTCAACACCAGATCCCACAGCACGGGCAGGAGGCTCAGCATATCCCCAGGGCTCCTCTTCCTTCAGCCTGAATGGGCAGGACACAGAGAGATGGTATCTGCATGGGGCAGGGGTTGAATTTTGGCTACACTTGAGCTCAGTGTGGGTGGAAGGCTCACAGGCCATAAGGTCTCCCTTGCCTTTTCTTGAGCACTTTATTTTCTTCCCTTTATATACGCGGATTTTGAAAGGTACATCAAAGAAGAAAACATAAGAAAGGGAATATTCCATATTCAGAGGGAAGAAGTAGTTTAGAATAAATGTGCCAGTCACAGAGAGGTTAGCTCCAAGGACTGTGCAAGGAGTGAAACCCAAAAGAAGAGAAAGAGAACTAGCAGGAAACTAACAGAAAGGGTGGGCGTTTTGCATTGCATTTAGGTTTCTGTGTCTTTTTGTCAAGGCATGTTATGAGGGTCTGCAGTTTGACAGAGATGCTGGCCACTTACATAAAAAAGAGAAAGGTATTTGTCCTTTATTAAATATGAGGATTATATATAACAGCTTGTGCCACTTCACACAGGACTTTAATGGCTGTTCTTCACAGACAAAGTGGAGGACTTATTTATCAGGAGCTACACATGAAAGCATATTACTGTGGGTCATAGGTTTTTCTTTTTCATTTTCAGCTGGATAAACTAATTAAGCATAGCTAAGTTCAGGAACCAAAAATAACATGTTGTCATTTACAGGAGTGGGCTTTATCTATGTTTCTTTTTCCCTCAGGGGAAAAATGAGAGAAGTTAAAAAAAAAAAAAAGCCACACACACACACACACAAAAAGCACAAAATCCTCCATAGAATACGTTAAGACACACAAATAGAAATGTAGTTAAAAGTGCTACTGAACACTGGAAAAAAAAAGCATAAAAACGTAGCCAGGAAGTCTGACTCGGTCTCCAGACTTTGCCTCCACTTCTGTACTCAGTTAAAAAGTAACTAAGCCATAGTATTCCACGTTGCTGTTAACATGACACGAGATCCTATTGCCCTCACCAAAACTCAGTGTTACGTTGGTTTGCTGTTTGTGTAGAGCTGCATTGTGGCCTTTGGTCCTGGACGTGTCCTTTCTCCCCATCCAGAAATTACACCTGTTGGGCTCCATTTGGGGTCATCATCTGAGGACTTGACTTGTGATCTTTCCCAGATTTCTAGCATTCTCTTTTTTTTTTTTTGGGGGGGGGTGGGGTGGGGAGGGGTTGCCTTGTAGTAAGTGGTAGCTTTAATCAGGCTGTAAGTAAACAACCCTTGGTTTGTTTGGTATGAATACACAGGCAGTTAATACAGTACATCTTAAATCCAGTGCCCCTAGGACACATGAACCTTGGACACAGCATGCTTAATGCTACATAGCATGCACTTATTTGGTGACCCTGAAGACAGCTATAGAAAGTTCTCTGTCTTTGAAACTGGCCCCAGTGACAGTAATAAAGATGATTACAAATGATCAGAGCCGCAGCAAGAGCTGAGTTACTGCCTGCTGAAGCGACAGGCAGCCTGTCCCTTCAGTACGCTCAGTGAGCTCCAGACCCTGCTTGTGCTGGATTAAATCTCCATCCAGTCCAGGAAGAGACCATCGTACATAGGAGTGCCCCTCTGCACATACATCAGGCGCTCTGCATCTCAGTCCTTTTTGTTTAATATCTGCATTCTGTACATTAAGTGGCTAAGGTGTGACCATAACAATTTGCCATTTCATCCACTTTTCATTCTCTGCTGCATAGGAGACTAAAGGGTGATTGGGAGCAACGAGACATAAAATAAAATGAAATACACTGAACTTAAGTTCTCTTGGTGACTCCTCCTAGTCGGCAGTGGGGCCACGATGCCACGTGCAGTGCACATACTGCACTCTGTGCTAACATTGGAACCCCAAGGGGAGAGGCTGCTGTGCGACCAGTAACGTATGCCACATGCTAATGTCACTGCGCTCTCCCGCTGCGTCCCTGCAAGGAATGAGGAAGAGCGAGGGTTGTACAAGGCACAGGTGGCACAAGAGAGGGTTGTACAAGGAAAATATGAGTGCATAAAATATACGTAGACCCAGTGAGACACTTACATAGTCTCCACAGCTGTTCTTTTCCATCCACCAGCTTCTACAACTGCCCATCCACCTCTTCAGATGCGTCTAGCTCACTCTGCTCCACACCGAGCTTTGGCTATTCCTGCAATGTGAATGGGAAACGCTGGTGAAGCTATGGGTAAAGAGCAGCGGGACTGAGCTGAAAATCAGCTGCATGCTTCACAACTGAGAAATTGCACATTTCAACCTCACCTTTTTCCTGAGAGATATTATACTATGTGGCACCAGTGCCGTCCCTTCAGTGCGGCTGAGAGGATTAACTGACGGAGTGGGCCTGTCAGAGCCATGCTCACAGGCTGCGTGGAGAGGATCAGCTACCACCTTTCTCCTGACAAAGACATTTCCATTATGTGATGAGGCCTCGTACAGTGAAATAGTGCCTCGCTCGTCAGAGTGATACTTCTCCCCCAAATTTTTCCCCCAGGGGCTTGGAGAGGCCACAGAATTGGTGCTACGTAAGGAGTTCTCCACAGTATAGGGTTTAGGGGCTACTCCCCTTACGCTTGGCCTTCTGCCAGCATTTTGCTGGTAGAAGCAGATTATCAGCACTGATGGTCAAATGCTAGCTACTCCTGAATACTGGGATTTCATCCCTGTCTTGGTTTGCCGGGCCAAGAAGAAATCAACGAAAAGGATTTAAATCCTTCAGATGCCGCACCTGGCCAGCAGTCCAATGACTGAAATCTACAGGTATTTGTTCAAATTAACAAAAATAAAAACCAACCCATAAGTCAGACACCAGAAGTAACTTGTAATGTTAACCCACTGCAACTGCCATGTCTTGCTTCAGCTTGCATCCAGGACCTAAGGGCTAGTTTCTTTTATGGCACTGATGTGCTCCTTCTCATTTCCCTATGTTTGCTGTATTACAGCAGCTGCTCTAGTAAATCCCAGCATGCTTGTTACTGGACAAATGCATAACGGCTTGCAGCAGGCAGAAGGCACAGTAGGAAGAAAGGCAAACGCAGGCAGAGGAAGGAGAGTTAGCTGACCACCAGCCACAGAGCAGGTCTGGCTGAAGCCAACCTGGGCTGGTCATCCCCCATCACCTTACAACTCCAATTCTGTCTGGAAAGAGCTGTGGGTTCTCCTTGCCCTCTCAGGAAACAGGCAGTGCTAAGGCATGGTGATGGAGGGTGTAAAGGAGGGTGTAGAGCAGGGAGTCAAGGAGACCAGTTCAGATGCTCGCTCAGGTGAAACCCTCCCTGGGCTGCCTGCATTTCAAGTCAGCAGATATGGCTGTCTCCTCTATCTGAAACTCTCTGCATACCATCAAACTCTCCCACTTACCCTGGCAATCTGGACAATGACGTTCACCATGCCACAAGTTATGGTACCTCTATAGTCCATTGGCTGAGCAAGGGCCCCATCTCCAGGTGGAGATCTATGCAACACACTGAGGAGGTAACGACAAGTGGCCTGGAGGTTTTGAGAAGGACCCAGCCTGGTTTCAGTGACTCAGTCAGTGTCATGTATCACCAAAGCAGTCTGCAGCTCAACTGTAATGATCAAAATAGAACTGTTGCAGACAAAAGAGGAAAGAAGATTGGGTCATAATCAGAAATGTCTAGAAAGCATGAGGTTTTTCTACTGGAAAATTTCATGAGCAAATTTCCATAGTTAATGGCGTCAAATGAAAATGCTTTGCAGATGCATAATATAGCAAGGCTCAGTGAATGTGAGAACAGCAGATGGCTTATATACATCTGAGGAGTTCTTTAATATTAAACAAATAAATGAAGATTGGAGAGGAGTGTCAGTCACGCATCTTGTTGCATGTTTAATCACGCAGATTAGACATCCCAAATTTTAATTGTCTCCATTTTTCAGTACTCCAATCTAATTTCAAATAGCATAAATGAAGCTCTTTAATTTTCCTTGTCTGTTTTGAAGTCTAAGTATCTAGATTATAATTTTTCAATAAGTTTTACAGGACAGAGAGAACAAGACAACTACCAAAAATCCTGCTACTCATTAAAGTATGAGATCATGTTTCTTTTTAATTACTTCTCATATAATTAATCATCCATCTGTTTGGATTATATTCTTCAGTACTATAGTCATGAGTTAAAAAACATGCAACGAATTCATGGTAAGCTTAGCAGGAAGCTGTACTAGAAGAATAAAAATGATGTTTGGTACTGATTTAGAGGCTGTAGCAAAGTCCATAAGAAAAATGACAGTTTACCCCTTCATTTACCATATGGGGTCATCCGTCTTGTAACTAAGTACTGAGCATAACCATAAAGTTCTTTTATTTTTTTTCCAGTTCTCCCCCCCCTTACAGTAATCCCTAGTCCTAATGGCACTGTATAAAAATGCCCTCCCTCCTCAACTTGGGGACAACTGATCCCAGGAGAGGTCTGCTTAGTGCCATCCATGGCAGCAAGTAGGCTAATGTTAGGGAATACAAAATATCCGCAGGCTTTGTCAGCGATGCCACCGCATGGACGAATATCCAGCTCCAGCGAAATGCACAGGAGGCTTATTGTGACCACCACCATCCTTCTTCAGCCACACAGCTGTAGGGCAGCAGTAGGGAAGCATGGCTGCTCTTGGGAGGGATATCCACACAGGAGAGAATGGGGAGGATGCCACACCTGCAAGCCTGGCTGTTTGCTTCTTCACAGGTCTTAGGGCTACAGATAGCAAACTGAAAAAGGGAGCAGGAGGGTGCTAAAAGCCCCAGAGGAAGCACTGCTACCCTGTTGAAGTCCCAAGCAGCAGAAGAGAAAAAAATCCCATCTATTTGGACAACAAAATAAAATTTCTCACTAGAAATCATTGTGCTGTGTAGGTATTAATTTTCTCTCTCATGGAAAAAGAAGGAAGACAGAACATTATTTAGCACTTCATGACCTTTCTGAATATCATGTTAAATCCTTTATGTCATTCATAATGAATGACATATATATGGCACGTTTTGTGCACCCATCTGCACTCACTGGCATGGCACTGTCAAATACAAGCCTGTTGGGTTTTCTCTGTGTTTAGGAATGTGAAACTCTCCTAAATTAACTGTGAGTGAGATGTGACAGATGAGGTGTGATTTGCGAAACTCTGACGTGTCAAACCTAATCTGCCCCGTAACTTGTCATTTGTATTTTTCACCTATGTAATCCTGTGGTCTGACTGACACAGGCAACCAAACTGCAGAACAAAGCATCGCTGAATCTGGACGTGGGTCGGTCCGGGATTTTGGCCATATGGCTGAGGTGCCCTGGGCACCTGGCAGGGCAAGCAGGGAGTCCCTTACGTGAACATCACCATCTACACTGAGCCTTTGCAGGAGCAGTTGCTGAAAGGATGCTTTATAAACTAGCCTGCACTCCCTTGTCAAAATGCTCCAGTGAGAAATTTGGGGAGGCAAAAGAATCCCAGTAAGCCCTGCTGTTCAAACAGGTGTTATTATCTGGTTTGGTGTTCCCCATGCTGATGTGATACAACTCAGCTTCTTTTCAAATTAAGCCAATGTATAAAGACATGCTTTCATCTGTACCATAATTATTCCCCACTGACTGCCCTAAGGTGCGGCTAAAAGCCACAGTACACCCACAGTGCAAGTTTCACTTCTATTTTGGCTAAAGCAGTTGGAAATCAGTCCAGATTCATTCATTTAACTTGTCTCAGACCCCCATGGTGTGGAAAATAAAGAGGAAACTGCTGACTCTGAATGGGTTTCTTAGGGAAGCCTTGCAAACACGACTAAAAGAGGGCAAGAGTGTCGACAGTTAAGACTAAAAGGACACAAACAGCATTCATGTTCAAGTACTGGCTGCCTAACCACAGCGCACACTAGGGTGGCTTGAGTTGCAGCTTCAGATGGCACCAGCTGGTGCTTCTGTTGCTTGCTGCTTCCTTCCCAGGCGCTCCCCCCGCACGGTGCAGCAGGCTCCAGCTAATGCATCCACTGGAGCTTCTAAGGCAGGGAGCTTCTGGGCTTGTTTGAACATTTAGCATGTTCACAAATCCAGTACTCTTGTTTGCAAGCATCTGAAGTGGAATGCTGTGTCTTGCATTTCTTTAAAAGCTTTCTCTAAGTGGGATTAATTTGGGAAGACTATGGCAGCTGTTGCAGGAAGAAGTAGTGACTTCACTGGCTGCTAGAGTAACTAGGCTGCCTGAGGAGCTGTGAAGTACCATGGGCAGAAAGAACCCAAGTAGAAAAATTAAACGGATGTGTTCAAACTCATCCCTATGAGGCATGAGAAACCTGAAGTAAAGCTTAAGAGACTAGGGATGAAGGGTGAACCGGCTTCTGTTTCTAACAAGAAATTTCTTTTTTTCTCAATTTGTTGGCATAACAAAGAAACAATGGTTTCTTTGCCCACTGGTGTGGGCATAACTCCGGAAACAAAAGGTTTACTGGTACTCTTGGTTGAACAGGTAGACTGAAATGCTTCTTGCAAATGTTCATGAGAAGGAATCAGTACAAATTTCTTATTTTAAAGCAAAGCAGACAATGAGGTTCTTCAGCTTACTCTCTTTTCCTCTGGAAGTACAAAATATCATGGTTAGATTTGCTCTGGGTGGCTTCAAATGGTTCCAAACTCCATCACTGGTACAAAGGTATAAATGCTACTGATGAAACCTAGAAGGATTTGAAGGACTAACTCCATCCAAGGTCAGAACGGATCTGACCAAAATCTTTGGAGTACTTTCATTCTGCCACAGACTCTGGAAAATCTCAGAAACTGTCTGTAAACTATTCATTGTATTTTGTGTCTCCTCTGTAATCCTTCTGCTCTGAATAAGTCTCCATGTCTTTTGAAAAAGCAGACCCTTAGGGGTTAGCCTAGTGTCAGAGCTGCTGAGGAAATCCCAGTGAAGTACAGATATGTAAAGTTGAAATTTGCCAGACTGAAGTTGAATTCTAGGGCTGAAGAAGGTGATTACAACCTGTTTATAGTGGTGCCTCAAGAAGGCCATAGGGAAAAATAATTTCCTAATGTGATCCTAGCTAGAAAATTACTATTTTAGGCTTTCTGTCAATGTTGATCTCTTCAGAAAAATGATAAGAAATTACACATATATAAGATCAGCTTTCGGACCACTGTAACAGTAAAAACACCATGAAATACCTTACAGCCTAGACCATCAAAGGAAGCTTTCTATTGTTCTTGAGAGGTACATATTCCCAGGTTAATAGTACTCAGTCCAATTACTTTGATGATCTAAGGCTACAATTACTAGAATTTATTCATTTCAGCCTTTTGTTTTATTTGCTTTTTGCTTCTCATTTACAGAAAGCTTGGTTGCAAGGGATGTTTGTTCACTACATTCCTGTGAATCACGAAAAAGTGAATTTGAGTTCTTTAGCTTAAGTTTGGAACAAATGCCTTGTTCAAGAGTTCTTTCTAATAGTGACAGCTATTTTTAGATGGTTTGTACTTTTTGGGTGAAAGGTTCTTGGAAATTTTTGGTTATATAAGAACTTAAATGGAAAGTTGGCTCTTAAAACATACTGTCTACATTATGAAACAGTTGTGAACATTATGAGGAAGTGATGTAAGCTGGAATAGTATCCTGATCAACAGGTGGCCCTGGGTAGGATATTCTTCACTGTTTGCCCTATAAATAAGCACTGGAGTGGGAAAAAGACCTGCCCTGGTGAAAGACACAAGGCTAGCAAGAGAAGGTAATCAATCACGTCACAGTATCCGTCAATCTGTCTTCCATCTAAGTACTCTAACCCAAATAATTTGAACAGGCATTTAGAAACCATAATGGGATTTGAATACTAGCCAAGTCCCACAGCTTTTCTGATAGCACCACCACCAGATACATGTAAGTGAACTCCACAGAAGAAAAAAAAATACTGATGAATTTAAACAATGAAATTAATTACCATGATAAAAGTGACTGCAAAATCTTCTTGTGTATACCCTCCCACCACAAACACAAACATTCTTCAGTATGCGTTGGCATGTACTCTTCAGCTGTCTGATCACATGCTATTTCTCTCCCTCCAGGACTCCTGCCTCATGAAAGGACAATGCAGGGATAACACACAACAAGGAAACTATTCATTGCTGTTTTTCCTGCTTTTCCAAGACATCCTCATGCTTTTCTCACTGTTCCAAGAAAAAAAACAACCACATCCCTAATAGGCTGCTAGTTTTTATGGAAATCTGCCCAGTACAGTACAGTCTAGCTTTCAATATCTTTTTGCTGAGTGGCATCCACAGCAATGAATAAGGCTGCACTCATGATGAATTGAAAATAGCTAAAAATTAGCTCAAAAACAAGTTAGTCAGCACTGAAGTGGGAATAGGGTCATGGCCTGCTCCTGTAGGGACTCGGACACTAATCTCTGCTTTGGATTCACGGTCTTGCTAGGGAATTTCACACAGCTGGTCAGCCCAGAAGTGGTGGCTTGTGGGTTTTGGTTGCATTTCTTTCTTTGTTTTGGTTGTTTTTTTCCCCCAGAAAGAAGCCTGGGTTAGGATCTTACTCTTTTACTCAGTATTTTACATCACCTATTCAGGATGTTTCTTCCCTGTAATTTCTTCCTTGCCTGAAGGAATTCAAACTGGTCTTTCCTACCTCCCAGGCAAGGGTTTTCTGAGCTCAGATTCCCACAGATTCCTGTTTAAGCTCTTCTGCTTTGCATGAGTTCATTTCCTATTCATGGAAAAAGGAACCAAGACAGATTCTGTAGCTATAGGGGAGGAACAATCACCTGAAAATAGGGAACTCATTCCAGTCACCTCCAGCTAATGCTCAAATGTTTTAAATATTCACTGGAATTATGATTTAATCCCAGCTCACTTAATTCTATGCTCTTGTACCCTCTGTTTCTCTCCTCCCACCCTGCCAATCTGTCCAGTCATGCCATAAGGCTCCTGTCTTACTCTGTCTCCTCCCATCTTCCTCCACATGCCCAATATCCCGGTACATATGTAGATAGCACAATACAATATGTATCCTATTCAACATGACATTTAAAATTTTTGATACACCACCACATTTGATTAAGAAATTGAACTACTGGTTCACATGGGCCACCTAGTGGTAAAAGCAGAATATTACAAAGAGAAAAAACTTCCTTCTGAAAGATGTTTTAATATAATCTGCAAGACACACGGGGATACTTTGCTGATCATTGGATGTCTTCCCCACACAGCAGTAAGCAAGGTGATTAGGCTCATAAGCCATACTCTGAATAAGCTGAATAAGGCTACAGGCTCCTTTTCTTCTCTCTCTCCAGCATTAATCCTGAAAACCACCAGTTACAACTTCTGAGAAATGAAAAACCATATTGTAAATCAGTTAGAGCAGAGAAGAGGTCTACTGAAAGTTTTAAAAACAATTTTAAAGACTCTCTTGGGTGAACTCCAGTCAATTCTGGGTGCCTATGTCTTGCTTTTGACTGGAGGAGAACGTGGTAGAAGATGCCAGATATTATAAGGAACATACAGAAGCTCTCATTTCACTGAACATTGCAGACAGCAGTTGCTTTGCTTACAGCTCTGGAGTTTCAGGGCTTTGAGAGCACCCACCAGCCCTGCAATCCCTTCCCATCTTCATGGGGGTTGGGCTGCCCATGCCCAAGCCAGCTCCAACACTGTGCACCTGGGATCAGCATGCTGTGGGAGGTCGGTGCAAGGAGCTGTGAGCAGCCTCGTAGAAAGCTTCTGTGCCTTGGCTCAGCAGCTGCATGTAAGCGCATCTAAGCTCAGGCCTTGGTCCCTGCCTGAGCTGTGCTGCAGGTATGCCTGTGCCTGGCCATGGAACTCACTTATCCCGAGTCTCACTTGCTGTTGTAACTTTCTGACTTGACCTTGGACCTGCCATGTCATTATAGACTTGTATAGTAGCCTCCAGACTGCAGCTGACCCTGGCTGTTGTCACTGAACCTGTTCTGCTTTTCTTACTGAAGTGCTCCTCTTAAGAAGGCCACCATCATGCCAGCCTTTCTGCCACCGTCCTTGTGGAACAGCCCTGTTCCTGCTTTTTCTTCTAGGCAATGATCTACATCAAAAGCTCTTCGCTCTGTCTTGGATCATATGAACAACTGCCTGTGCCGTATCTAGTTCTGATGGACACTAACCTTCAACACAGTTCAATCACTTGCATGTTCCACTCAAAACCTGTAGCTCACCCAGTTATTTCAGCTTTCCCTCATTTGCCTCCAGCCTGATTACCTCCAGTTACCACTAAACAAAAGTGCAAATCATTGGACTGAAAGTTAACCATCATGCCTACTAGCTTTGTGACTGTATATAGGCAACATACAGGATAAGAACAAGTTTACAGAAATGAAGCAACTTTAAAAGTTAAGCAGATAAGCTGGCAAACGTTCTGATCCTGTGTACTCTAGCTACGGTGCCAAGTGGCAGAAGGAAAGAGACTGATGGTTGCATACTTTCTTGGACTAAGTTGACATAGACAGCTCCCTCACTTTCACCATCACAACAGAGAAATGGTTCCCAAGACTATACCAAGTGGACATGGGTTAGAGTAGCTTCCTGATTTATGACCGTCACAGAACGTTCAGAAATTGAGAATCATAAGAACTCGTTGCCTTGATAATAAACACAGATGGGGTAAAAAAAAAAGGCAATGAATGTTAATGCTTTATCCATGGTACATAAAATAGAACAAAAATACATATCTGCTTGAATAAACTTTATTTCAACTATCACAGAAAAGTCACCGATACCATCAAAAAAGGCTTTACAAGATAAAGGATATAAAGGAAAGACACATACAAATTCATAATAAATACACTGCTCTCTCACCATATTACACACAACATTCCTTAAAGTTGCACACTTAGGAACTTATTGCTCCCATTGCAGTTAGCAGACGTTTCACTTCCACGGCTGGTCTCTGTTTTTAAGGCTAAATCCTGCATACTTTGGCAAATTCTTAGAGCGATTCTAAAGAACTCAGCCTGAATAAGAAATAGATGGCTGGACTTGGTTCGTAAGTATCTTAGTTGCTACATCTATATGCAACTGTAGAGCATGATCATCTTTTTACAGTGGTTCTACTCAGGAACCAGCTAATATAGTTAATATGATAAAGTCACCCACATGAAAAAAGAGAGTTCTATTTACTGAATGGAACTTTTGCTGTCTGGCAAATGTAGAAATAATCTGCAATGTCACATGTTTAAGCTTGCGGTTACCCAGCAGTGTCTTTCTAGTAGTCACAGTTAATGTTTTCTTATACTCTTAATTAATGCATTTCACATTCTCTTTGTCTTATACAGTTGTTTCATTATAAAGAACAAGTTAGAGAGTCCTTTACCTGAAAAACCTGAGAAGTTTATCAGCTTTATTCAGAT
Organism: Chauna torquata; assembly: GCA_013399475.1. Taxonomy (NCBI): domain Eukaryota; kingdom Metazoa; phylum Chordata; class Aves; order Anseriformes; family Anhimidae; genus Chauna; species Chauna torquata. The sequence continues at coordinate 33,397 of VXAL01018953.1, forward strand.
ATGTACCTGAGAGTGCAAGGTACTACAAAACAGAGCTGAGGTATAAACCTGAGTTTTTCATAAACTCCAAATCCCCACTGATGTTAACAGGGTTTGGAAGCTGTGCAATAAAGGAAAATTATAGTTGATTGCTCATCTTGGTTAATTTTTGAGTGCCACACAAAACCACTGAACAAAATTTTCACTAACCATAGTGGTTTTTTTTGTCTTTGCTACAAGCAAAAAAAAAAATTGCGCTGTACTGAATGCAACTTACTGCATTACCACATTATGTCAACATTAGTAAGTTTCTTATACACATTCATCTTTTTTCTGAATTCCAGCTGATTAACTATCCAACAAGACAGAAAGAAACTGTCCGCTGTGTTAACAGAAAACTACCTCTGACTAAAAGTGAGAGCTCTACTCAGTAACTACAGGAAAAGTTAGAGCATATAAAGCAAAAGTTTGGTTTACATTCTTTTACATACAAATAGAGGTTTGTATCTCGTATCTGTCTGCTGATTCCAGTTACTCTCAAACAGATTCTTAGAATTTATATAAAAACAATTTCAAAAGAATAAAAAGTGAAAACAGCATATAACTACGCTTTCCACACTTATTTTATTTGATATTTGCAATGTCTAATTTACACTACATCTTCATATTTATGCAGACCTCATAAGGTATAAGCTCTCTGAACAACATTGAACGTACAATAAAAACAGTTTCACAAATGGAATAGCACACCCTTTTTGCGTCTCCTTGCTATCATGCTTCCTTACTCTTTTGTACAATTTTTCAAATGAGAAAATAGTCCCTGTCAAGAACTTGGTTACATACACATATTTACGACAGGCCCACGATCCAAAGTCTTGTTTGTTAAATCATTTGAAGGACAGAATTTTAGTAAGCAATATACCTAAACCTCTAGTGCTATCACAGTCCACAACACTTTACAGAGATAACGCCCATATTTTGAAATATAAGAATACAATGTTTTTCCTTGTACTAAACCTGAAAATGTTCAAATTCATAAGCACAACCAAGCTGCCTTCCCTGGAAGAAAAATGTATTTTTCTATAGCTTGCATTAAAGTGTGATCCAAGACAACTATTATGGTATAGAATGCAAATTTTTAGATTAGCGGTCCAATAGTGCAGAAGAAACACAGGATACGTCATTGTAAAGGAAGAGAACTGTTCTGGCTTTCTGTCACGTGCACTGCACTATATCAGCTTAATTATGCAATCCACGCAAATAATTCCATTTATAAATAGCAATGCTGCACCTCTGACAAGATACTCAATCAAAAAAATAGACTTGCTGAAATGAAGAAAACGTTCCGGTATAAATCGGACTATAATTATAAATCAATTCTTTTGTTTCCTCATCTTTGCTGGGGAAATGGTGCAGGCTCTTCCGGGCTGTAAAACATTTTTAAAGTACAGATCACTTTACTGCTATCAGCCTTGACAGAAACTTTCTTGGCAAAGTTATTCTGTGTAGCATAACAGCAAAGAGAATTTCAGTAAATAATATATGGAGAACTGTGAAGATACAGATTCAGAAAGCTGGTTACACCAGTATTTTATAACTGAGGAGGGAGAAATTTAATTGTCAATTTAAAACCAAGACCATACAAAAAGATGATACTGGCAGTATCTACCAGAGATACCAGTACTCATAATACTGGAAGAAATGCAGCAGAGTGTTGGCCTACCGAAAGCTGCAGTGCTAACATGGACTGCGTTGGTGAAGACAATAAAAACTGAATCCTGCTCTAGTTTGTCATGTTGGCAACTCTACACAAGTTAAAATCAATGACTGATGGACATGAAAACAATATTAGAAGAATGGTTTAGTTATTAAGCAATCATAGATAAGTATATTTTTGCCAGTTTAAAAAAAGCTATCTTTGAAAATAAACCGTGAGGAGAAAAATGGAAAGGAAGGCATTCTGCCTTACATTAGCTAAGAGTATCAATTACCTATTGCAACATTAAGATATGAAGAGGTAGGAGCAGATGTACATAGACTGGGAAGATAACGAAGAGCAACTCTTGGTTTGGTATATGAGATGGAGGCTGGACACATGCAGCTAGCTGGCACAAGTTTGTTCTACTAGAATTAAAGTTCAGCAGATCTAAAAGTTAGTTACACTTAGTAGGGTACTCCACACAAGCTAATTATGTGTACACGCATGTGTACGTACATATATGAACAAACTCACATGCACTGTCTCAACAGGACTTACTAGAAGAGTTGGCACTTAATTTTGCCATGTTTACTTGGATAATGGCCAGAGCAAGCTTACTTCTGCCTGTAATGTAGTATGTAGACACATACTATGGACTGTAGCAAACAAAGCTAGAAAATATTGTGTCCTACTATTGCACTACAAAAGAAAAAATGGACTCATCTTATACTTTCCCCTATTTACCCCATAAGTACCCTATTAAAATTCATAAAATACAGGAAGCTTATGGATACTGACAAGAAATTTTATGTGATTTTGCTACCTTTTTGCAAAGCAGTGTAGGACTACAATATGCAAAGAAACAGTCTTAAACTTATACTAAGCACAACTTTTATTTCTACGCTCTCACTGACCAGGTCAGCACACATTTCACTTTTTAAATCACTGTCCACTTTCTCCAATTAGGTGAGTCTTTCGATGAGAAATGAAATCTAGAGTCCAAACTCAGTTACGTTATTTTGTTCGTTATATTCCCAGTCAATCAGCTGAGACAATTTCATGAATACTCAGTTTGATATCTGAAAATGCTATTTCAACAGAATGGCTTAAGAAGTATAGATAAAAGAATAAAGCAACTTTGGTTCAGAACTTTAAATACTCCTGTATTTTCAGACCACTCACTTATAGTGAACAGACCAAAAGTATCGTAAGTTACCAAAATTTCACACATTAGTTACTTTCAGCTTCTTTGGGTATAAAAAAATAAATTAGAAGCTCTGTAAAATTCAAAAACTCTTCGAATTGGTGCCCTGCAGTTATGCACTATAGACACCATATCTAACCCCTCTAACACATTCGTATACTTAGTCCAAGTGGTATTTATAATCTTGGTGCTGGTATTCTCAGTTTTGCTTACAAAATACTTTCAACGACAGTAACTCAGTTCAGAACTGAAGAAGCATCTGGAATTATGAATGGACCATTTTTTTCATTTCAATGTCTTTGTGTAAGGCAGGATAAGATGTTTCGGTGATCATTAAAAATGGCAGAAAGCCACAGCACAGACAAAGCTTTTGGCCAGTCTTCTGAAAAGAGTGTCTATTTCTGCTAGAATGACTGGCCTTTTGATGTCACTTTTACAAAGTCATTCTATTTCTACTATCCCTTGTGTTTTATAAGCCTACAAAGGTTGTAGAGTAAGCTTCTTAGAAAGCAGTAAGAGGTACTTGACTGCTGAAAGTCTTCTTCAAAGATTTTCAGTAATGTTTCACTCTAAAAACTGATGTTTATAAACAATGAACTTTTTACCTTCATTAATGAAGAAGTCAGCTGTGTAATATGCAGCTCTTACAGCTGATGAGGAATGTGGAATGCCTGGTGAGTTGTTCCATTCAAAAGGACTTTTTTCTGGATGCCACTGGACTCCATAAATTGGGTATTTGTATGCTGCAAATGAACACATTTTTTCATCAAAGCACATAAGCAAGATCTATGCCTTAAGGGTGATGTGCTTAGCCTTACTGCAAAACAAACCCCAAGGTCAAGCTACAAAAATACCTCACTTATCAACAGCTTCACAAAAGCTTAGAGAGCAAGTTGAAACAGATCCAAGTCTTAGGATCTCCTTGAAGGCCCAGTCAATCCAGTGGCAGCTCCCATCTGCTCTGTGCCAGGGGGAAGCTAGTCCTTAACTCTCATATAAAGAAAAGAAGCACAGCAGCTGATGACTGCTCTGTGATGTATCCTGGGCCTGCAAGCGGTTCATCTCTCATTAGCCTAATTAGGTCTTCCGATCAAACTGCTATTTTCCTTCTCTTCTGGAGGACTGCCAGCATGCCATACAGACAAATCGCATGGGCTGACAGCTGGGCCTTATTGTAGAGCCGCTAGTAGTACACTAATCAAAACAAACCACTCTCTAACGAGCTAACGTTTCTTGAGCTGAGCAAACCTGGTGCAAAACATACGTAACACAATGCAGAAGGTTTTTGGAGAACAATTACCAGTTTACTGTCAAAGTAATGAGGGATATTGCTGTTATCTCAGTACCATGAATTGTTCTCCCTATACAGCAAACAGATAATAAAGCGTCACAGGAATGTAAACATAAGCAGACAGCAAACAAGGTGCAACAGAGGCACACTGCACTATCGAGGGACTAACCTACTACAAGATGAGTGCTGTACACTTCGTATCACAGCACTGGAATATTCCAGCACTAAAGTGCAACAGCGTATCTGGAAGGTGAACAGTGGGTGAGAGAAGTAAGTAGTTACACTGAAGGATATGTACTCAAAAGAAACTCTCTGCAGACAGTATGTTCCTCACAGCCAGAACACAGACAGGGCCAGCACTCACTCTGGTATTCTAAAAGTAAGTTTGCACTACAAATTAGCATAAACTGACACCTCTAAAGAACTACTTTGTTACAGTCATAGTTTACAAAGGAAATTAATTTTCCTACCTTCCATGGTAGATACAAATTCCACTTTATCATTGGTATTAGTGGTCAGAACACTATAGAAATTACGAAGCTTTTCGTTCTTTGTGAAATTCTGCAGTAAGGAGGAAAAAAAATAAAGATGTGTTATTTGTTCATTTACTTCTAGTTTTAACAGAGTGAACATATTTGTGTTNAGAAAAAAGACAATATTGTCCATTACCCAGGCTGCTACCAGATTGTCTATTACTGAATAGAAGGAGACATATTTAATAAAACACTACGTTAAAATAAACTTTTTGGTTTCTGTGGTATAAGCTTATGATTTAAGAATACAGTGCAAGGAAAAATCAGTGAAATAACTCTAACAGGTTTCAAGTATGCTGCTATCACTATCCTTCAGTCTTGACCCAGGTAGCAAAGTTGGTCTCTTTCTAAGTTCCCACAGATAAGCATCATTCCTTGCCACTCATTTCAGTGACCTTTCCATTCATGATGGCCACAAATGACAGAATTTGTGAATACTACATGGTACACAGTCGGATTACTCACAAAGGAAAGGATAAAGTCACAAAGTATAACCAGAGGCAACATTTTACCAGTGTTGCTGAGTGGCACTGCTCTACCTTCAGGATCCTCTCTGATTCCAATACTGTACAAGTGAGACAGCAACGCAAGTGTTCACCATTAGGAAAGATGCAAGCTGAAAAATTTAAATTCGCTTGCTCTCCAAGTCTGATAGGTTTTGGAATTGTGAATTTTGTCCAGCTCAGTAACCAAAAGTGACCTAAACCCACAATATTTTGGAGGTCCAAATGATCAAATGACTCACAGAGCCATTATCTGTTTTTTGTCGACTGCTGTTGGTTTCATGTTGCTTGTGCTCATCTTCTTCAGAAGTCATACAGTTGCACTGACTTTATAAAAAGTCACAGCAACGTAATAAGAAAGCACTTAAGATAATCATCAGAAACCTCCCAAACACTCAGTCATGTTTGTTTATCACAAACAAAACCACAAGACCTCTCAGCAAAACTCAGACACGAGGTGTCATGGAATTTCTCACCTGAGGTAAAGTTCAGAGGGAGTGCCAAACCAACTGTCTTGGTATTAACAAGTAAAACAATGCCACTTGTGAGATATGTCAGTTCTTCGAGTCCAAGACATGTCCCCCACACTGGGAAATAATCTCCTTTGTCATTAGCCTTCAAAATAAAAAGCAACAACATAAAGAAAAAGTACTGAAGATTTACAGAAAGAAGACTGAACAGAACTTGCTAGTCTTCTTGCTTTCGCTTCTGTAGGTCAGAAATAAAACTACTACAGTAGAACAAACTGCTACCAAAGGAATTGTAACAGTTCAATTACAATTGAAAAACAAAACAAAACAAAACAAACACTTACTATCTTAGTTTTTCTTTTAAGGTATAAATGCTCAGGGATACACACATCTCCAGAATAGTAAACTGAGCCTAACATTGATATTAATTTGACTGTTCTTGTCTGTGAATAGGTAATATTCTGAGCGGCTTAAACAGAAACCACAAAATGGCAGCATTTCTGTAAAAAAAAAAAAAAA
>VXAL01018954.1:0-54160 GCA_013399475.1 Chauna torquata
AGCACCACAAAGCTGTTCGCTCAGCTCCCTCCCCCGCCCCCGCAGAGGGACTGGGGAGAGAATTGGAGAAAATAAAAGCAAAAGCTCGCGGGATGAGATAAAGACAGTCTAATAGGACAGAAAAGAAAGGGAAAATAATAATAAAAATAAAAGAATATACGAAGCAAGTGATGCACAATGCAATTGCCCACCACCTGCTGATCGATGTCCAGCCTGTCCCTGAGCAATGCCCCCCCTACCCCGGCCAGCCACCCCAGTTTTATTGTTCAGCATGACGCCATGTGGTAGGTGACATCCCTTTGGTCAGGCTGGGTCAGCTGTCCTGGTCCTGTACCCTCTTAGCTCCTTGTGCACCCCCAACCACCTTGCTGGCAGGGCAGCACGAGAAGCTGAAAAGTCTTTGGGGCTATGTAAACTTTGCTCTGCAACTGACACGTTGGTGTGTTATCAACAGTAGTTTCATCAAAAATCCAAAACACAGCACTATGTGAGCCTCTATGAAGAAAATTAACTCTAACCCAACCAAAACCATGAAAAAGAAATGTGACATTCTCTATATCAGTAAGCTCTGGTGATGTGAGTCTGCTTGAGCCTAGCAACAGGTCAGGTAATACTGACTCTCCGAGGCAGCTGCCTACCTCATAGCAAAGCATGTATATGTCCCTAAAAGTCATGTTGAATGGAAGAGCTATATATAGTCCTTATTAAGTAGCACTATCCCTATCTTTTACTTCCAGTGGGTAGGGAATGAGCCTTTCTTTATAAACCAGTGTCAGTCCCACCTTTTTGCCTTCTGTTTCAGTCTGGAAGGGTGTAGTGCTGGCCTTTACTCCCTGAAGGAAATGTAAGTAGGAAATATTTAATGTTTTGCAGTCATAACAGAGTTCCTCCTTATTGTTCAGCTTCTGTGAACAAATCTGATAGAACTTGAAGACCTAACTCCCCAAAACACTTGCTACACAATAGAGGTGAATCACAGTTTCCAGACTCCAGGAGTTAATGTCTGCGCAGACTAATCCATTGATTTTGTGTGCTGCTCACAAAAGTAAAAAAAAAAAAAAGAAGCTTCTTTTTACCCCTCTCCCCTCAGATTTTTTAAATCAGGCTCCTACATATGAAAATCTTTTCTGATGCCTGTAATTTGTATGAAATGGACTCAGTGGGATTGTTTTTTCCTGTCTTTAATTACTTCCTCATCTACTCAGTTCACTATGCTCACTTCACTATGCTCAAAAACTACAGCAATAGTATCCTTCAGCATTTTATTTTTTCTTCTTGTGAAAAGAAAAGCTCTGATATGATTCTACCCATGCCTGAAAAAATGATGGTTTATTTTACCACCGCAGAATGACAACATATGAATACAGAGACTTATTAAATAGTATTCACACACAAAAAAGCAACTGTAAGTATTGGCACTGACAAAGATCACATCATAAACCAAGAGAAGCTAAAAATCAAATTAGATGCTGAGTACATTGAACACACAACCAAGAACTAAAGGGGTCTTCTTTTTTAAGAAACCTGAAATCTCTATTTTTCATATGCTTAAAAGGACATGTCATTCAAATGTTACATTTATAAATGATTTAAAATGATTAATAGATGTTAGCTGCTACAGATCTAAGCTGTACATGTACCAGATGGTTGTAAATACATCAGGAGCTGGTAATAAACTATGATAATTGGCAACCTATTGACCTGATGAAGTCTGTAAGAATTCATTATTTATTGAAATATCTATTAATCATGCATTAAACCCTTACACATTAATTTATACAGGAAGATTTAATAAAAAGCTTAAAAAAATGCCTCCTTTCCAACCTGTGCAGTAATGACTCAGAACATAGCTTGCAATGCTACTATTTAATGACTTTTACAATGGAGCAGTGTAGTATATGTTATGAGATGATCTGAAGAGAATACAATATTAAGCGTTTTGCAGAGCTGAAAGAGAAGGCACAATATAGTAGCATTCATGTTGATTTTTCATTAGTAAGAACTACGCTGTGAGATCGTAAAAAAAAAAAACAGGGAAAGGAAAGGAAAGAAAAGAAAAAAAAGAAAAGAAAAAAGAAAAAGAAAAGAGAAAAAAAAAAGAAAAAAGAGATTTTCTCCTTTATCGGTAATTCTATCACCTACTAGCTGAAATAACACAAGATCTGGTCACCTCATTGTTCCTCCACCCTGTACAAGGAACTTCAAATCAATAAAAAATCTCCTGGAAAATACAAATAAAAATGTACACTTGGAGGCCCTACGGAGTCTCCAGCAAGCTGCTTTCTTTTATGTGTTTTGATATACCATTCAACTTTAGAGCCATCATAATGTTTTGTGTTTACTGGGTGGCTTTTATCCCAGAAGCTCAAAGCCCATTGCAAGCAGAACAACCCTTTCCCAGAATGCCGGATAATATCGTCATTACTGTTTCACAGACAGGCAAAGGAAACCAGCACCCAGTTCAGACTTACTCAGATAGTCAAGACAGGAGGGCCACCCTGGGTGTTTATGTAGATCAGTGATTCAGAGCAGCGCTTTGGTAGGTGCTTCAGTTACCGTACATGCTTCATGCCCATGGAGATCACCTCAGAGGCACAGCCGCTCACTAAGCCTGCTGAGCAGGCTCCTGTCCAGCCTCCAGACTGCAATGCCACCTTCTCTGCTCAGATGCAATGCAGGTGTCAAAATAAAGCAGTTTCATCTCTCAGCTGCTGTTCCTGCTGCATACTACTCCCCTTAATGATCAGCCAGTTACACCCCAAGGTCCCCAGACAATACCATGCATGCCTCTCACAGACACACAAGAGGGAATAATGTTAGATGTCCGCAGATAAGCAGACCATTAACTAGTGTAATTTGTGTTTCATCCCTACACCCAACAGACTACAAATAAGACAATGCATTTTAAAAATTTTTTTGCATGGCTTAACCGAAAGCAAATATACAAGAGCTGTCTAATTAGGCAAGAAGGGCTGCGCAGAAGTTTTTGTCCATTCTCATGCCATCAGAAAATGCTGAACAACCCCATCATGGAAAATGGGAGGTCATTTTTTGTGTTCTTTATAATTATATAACAGCTCTTTGGAAAACAGCCCTTATTAATGAACCACAAATAGACACCTCCCTCAGGGCGTGTTAAAACACATTGTACGCAGTGTGAATAGGACACTCATCAGATGGGATTCAAAAATTTTCATATAGGCTCATAAAAAAGTTCTTAAAATACAGGTTTATCATTCAGTCTTTATTATAAAAATATTTATGAAGGATGTATTGAGATACTTGTAAACTACCAAGAAAGCCTGTATTCTAGACCTGCTCTGTGCAAGATAATATGTCTGCAAAATGCAGGTGAAAGATGTAAATCATTTGATTTTTTTTTTAATTTTCCAATGTTTGAGGGAAGCTGTTAAATAATTTTTATAAAATTTTGGATTAATGTTATTATTTATTAGATTTTTTTAAATGAAAGTATGCTACAGCAGGACACTACAGGCATAGTTTCCTTTGCAGTCCTATGGTTACAGCTTTTACAGATTTTTAGTTCTGCTCTTAGACACACACAAGCTGAAATAGCTGAATAATAGCTCCTATTGTGGAAAGACCAGAAGGTGCCCAAGTCACATCAAAATCCTGTATTTCTGCAACAGTTCTGATTACAACCACCTAGTATCTCCCTTCTCATATAGCTACATGAGTTTAAAAATGCCACAGATTCTTAGGGCCCAAACCTTGTCTTCAATGCCTAAAATTAGTTCCTAAACCTCCCCTTTGGCTGGCTATTAGACCCTGGCTAATAAATGTCATTGAATTGTAAAGGAGCTTTAGGTGCTTGATGTATTCAAAAAGGTCAGGCTGATTTTACCTAAAGATTAGCTAGATATTTCAGACCAGGTAATTGAAACTTACAGCACTCGGAAAAACACAGAAATACAGTTATCGTTATTTTGGGATACTGAAGAATACCCATAGCCAAGATAAAGTATGAGTAGCTGCCAGTTTTCTCGTACATACAGCTGAAAATGACATTTACATCATTTATTTAACCACTCTTCCAACCTAAATCCTTCTCACAGCCCTCGTCGTCAATCAGACCCAATCCATCTATCACTCTGAAAGACCAGTGTTAGATGCTGTGTAGGAGGCTTACCTGTCTCCTGGAGACATTCCTGCTGAGTACTGTTTTGCTTTACACTAAGCAGTAGGACAGATTCTCCACTGACAATATACACTGAGGGCCTAATAAGTCATCTAAGTAAATGCCAATTTCTTTAAAGCAGATATGCAGTAGCCTTAGACTTTTCTTTTAATAAATGAAGAAATTAGCATCTCTAGTATTTCTATGATGGATTTTATCCTGAGTAGATATCCAGAATGGACCAGCAGATGCACACTACAGACTACCATTTCCCTCCAGTCATTATGAACACACTAGATAGAGGAGCTCAGCTGTAGCTGTTAATAGTAGTGTTGTGGTTTAGCCCCAGCAGGCAGCTAAGTGCCACACAGCTGCTCCTCGCTCACTCTCTCCAGGTGGGATGGGGAGAGAATCAGAAAGGTAGAAGTGCGAGAACTCATAGGTTGAGATAAAGACAGTTTACTAGGTAAAGCAAAAGCAGCATGCTCGCAAGCAAAGCAAAACAACGAATTCTTTCACTACTTCCCACGGGCAGGCAGGTGTTCAGCCACTGCCAGAAAAGCAGGGCTTATCACGCGTAATGGTTTCTTGGGAATACAAACACCATCACTCCCAAAGTCCCCCCCTTCCTCCTTCTTTACCCCAGCTTTTATGGCTGAGCATGACGTCATATGGTGTGGAATATCTCCTTGGTCAGTCTGGGTCACCTGCCCTGGCTATATCTCCTCCCAGCTCCTTGTGCACCCCCAGCCTCCTCGCTGGCAGGGCTGCAGAAGAAGCAAAAAAGTCCTTGGCTCTATGTAAATACTGCTCTGCAACAACCAAAACCATCACCACTATTTTCATTAAAAATCCAAAACACAGCATTGTGTGAGCCTCTATGAAGAAAATTAACTCTATCCCAGTCAAAACCATGACAAGTAGGGATGTCTACAGCTAGGTGAGATTAATTCTCTCTTGTGCTTCTGATGGACGATGTAGAAAATCCCGGGCAGCTCTCCTACAATGAATTGAAGCCTAGAAAGAGGAAGATCAGTTGTCTAAGAAGGAAATTCCAGATATCCAGGAGATACTTTCAATTATGTTCAATCTATGAGCCAACTCCTTTGATCTTCTATCTTTTAATAGATATGAATTTTCAGTCAAAAGAAGGTGAAGAAGGACCAGCATCACGACACATTTTGGGTAATGCTGCAAAATTTGTAGATAAAATTTATTGATCATCACAGATGCTTGGCTAAGTAACCTTCTTCTGCCACAGTACCGTCACCCTTGATTACAAAATACTTACAAAGAGGACAAAAATGGGTTATCACAAGAGCTCCTGCGTTAAGTGGTCTGGGAAATGCAAGTCAGGCTAAATGTTTCATAAGATCCCCTCTTAGCTGTTCCTACGGGCATTTAAAAAGCATGACTTAAACCTACATATTCTGAGGGATCTCTGTGAAGAAACAAATATGTCTCTTGAGTATCTGAGACTACATTTGGCTCTTGGGTTTATATGTTTGTAGTAATAAAAGCTAAAAAATTAATTCATATGCAATCAATTGATTCCATCAGCTGATTCATTTTGCAAAAATGCAAATTTCAAATGCTTAGGTCTAAACAGCTGAATCAAATTTTCATCTTGTAATCAGAAAGATCACGAACTGGGCCATTTTGGAAAGCATCTGATATGCTTTTGGGTGCTATAAAATCATAAATGTAATGTATAAAACACTGTGAGAGCAGCCAAGTCAGGAAGTGTTAAATATATTTTTGGCATGAACATTTTTACTATACTCATATAAACATTATTTTGTTGGTGGCTACAATCTCTCTGTGCAATATAAGAACCTGTTTTCTTTATTTTGAAGCTGACATGAAACTTAGTGAATGAAGTATCAGCCAACAGCAATACAAGAACTTTTCACAGACCTTGAAGATATCTCAAAAACTAGCCTTTACCTTGTTAGCACTACAGAAGGATCTTAACATATTTAGCAATATGATACAAACAAACAAAATGCAAATATGTGCTTGCAAATTAAACTTTACTTATATAATAAACTCATTAGGATTTGCCAATATTTATGCTGGAGGGAATGTTTGACAGTATGCTACCCAATTAACCTGTATGAAGCTTAAACAATGGGTTCCCAAACATATAATCTAGATATACTCTAAGTAGGTCTTCCTTGAAGAGTTTCCTGGGATGTACAGATTTTACTTACTGGTAGTGAATGAAACAAGGGCAATAAAAAAATATTTCTGAGCATGGTTTACAGTTTATCTTAAAATGCCTGATTTGGTTTGCTGATATAATCAAAGATATCTGCTGAACAGGAGCTTCAGAAAACAGTGTCAGTGTTGTGTAAGAGCCAGTGTGGACACAAAACAGTTTTGATGAAAGGCAACAAAATACAGAAAGGATTTTGAACCCTCTCAAACTGGAATTTAACACTAGGAAGCAATGCACCATAATTTACCTATATTTACATAATGAACTGTTTTTTTGTTTTAATTACTGTTGGCTCATTATTATACTGGAAAGGTCTGTTCCACATATATTATCACAGAGCTCTCTGTCTCAAGACTGGCCAAAGTTTTCTTGGCTAGGAAAGCCTTACTATGATGCTCTAAATTCCAGGTTGGCTCACTGTCTCAAACATTTTCATCGAGTCCATCAAAAACATTCAGATCTTTAGATAATGCCTTTTGTACATTTCCAGGAGTTTTCAAGCAGCAAAAATAATGCTAATTTTGCTGCACTTTTTTCATTGATGCATTATGATTCCAGAAGTTTCCTTTGTAAAAGACACAGTAACAGCACTCAGCCCAGAACATCTAAGAGAAGACCAAGACAGCTACTGTCAGGCTTTCCTTTCCCTTAAAGTCTTTGATGTGAATTTCAGCTTATAAAGTCCAGAGATACAACATCCATCAACACCAATCAGATAAAGAAGTTAGTGAAGTGACTTAGTCAGGAGTTTGTCTGGATCAAGTATCTAGCAATCTTTCCAGGTTATCACAAAGAAGTTGAATGCCATTTGTGCTAACTTGTCTAAAATGACAGCAGACTCCTCAAGTCATGTACCTGCTTGAAGACATATGTCTTTTAGGTCTAAACGCTCAGTATCTTTGTGTTGATGTGATTGTCACAGTCTTTGAACTGTGGTCTTAACTACTTCCCTATAACCAGTGCTTTTCCAAAAGCTACCTCCACCTGTGCATGTATGGTGATTTTTAGGATCTGCATGCAATTCATCACCCCTAAAACAAACCTGGGGACTTTTCTTACAAAGTAACCTGATTTGGGCTCAAGAACAAAATTCTCTAAGAGCCATCTTGCCAGTGATTGAGTCTAGGATTCCTAACAAATCTGTGCTTCTTATTTAAGCAACTGTTGCACCAAAGCAACTTTTGTACCACTTAAACTAAGAATTTGATCAGGGCAAGGGCAGAACATCGTATTAAGTTTGTTGCTCTTCCTAATCTTACCATTCTTGGAAAGAGTTTCAGAAGCAGATGCAACAGCGGTCACCTTCAGTCCAGCTCTTTATCATTTCCTGCCATGTAATATTTTTTCCAAGACTAGCCTCAACATTGGCTTTGCAGCTGTTAGACAATATTTGGGGTGACTTTTGGATGTAGTTTTGTGTTAAGTCCTTCAGTCACCCATCCAACAGTAATAATCACACATGCCAAAGGTTATTCCAATATAACTCATGTTGCTAAGGTGGCTTTGAAAAAGCCCTGGATGCATTTAAGATCCCTTTCTGGTGTTCAGCTGCTGGAAAACACAATCAAGTTCACAAAGGATAATATAGTGTTTCTGTTGGTACTGTCCATCCCATGAGATCAGGCAGTTGTATCCTGACTTACACGTGCATTCAGATCTTAAAGTCTAACAGGCTTTGAAGACACAGCTAATAAGGCCACTGAGCTCAGGGTAGTGAGCCATTTCCTCTGCAGAGTTCATCATCAATGACACCTAAACATTTATGATGGTCGCAGTGTCCTTGTAAAAAGAAGGAAATGTATGCTATGCATCAGGCAATTATTCCTAATCACAGTAGGTCTCCAAGTTTAGCAGGAATTTCAGCTTATATCAAAGCTGACAGCAACAGGATGCCATTTCTCAGCAGAACAGATTTTTCTTGAGATAGTTATACACCATACCACACTATACCATACTGTACTCTACATTTTGCCTTTTTGAATACATACAGTCATTCAAAAGTTCGTTGACATTTTTTGCTCTCAATTCTATTCCATCTTTATGGTTTATTTTAAATTATTCCTCATTCTCCTAAGCATAAAGAATAAGGAATATAAGGAATGTTTTTATTTTATTTTATTATTATTATTATTATTATTATTATTATTATTATTAAAGGTCTAAAAGCAAGGAAGCTTTTCCAGAAAAATAGCACTTATATAAAATGATGGTAGCTGAAAAGGCTTTCTGAATGACTTCCTGCAGTCTTCAACCAAGAGAGATTTCAACCACATAGTCATGTGAAATTTTTTGCAAGCATTAGTCTATGAAATAAACATAGTGAAAGAAAAGGAAAATAGCAAAAGTGCATCAATGAAATTTAAGACTATAAAAATCATAGAAGATCTTAGAAAGATCATAGAAGATCATAGAAAAATCATAGAAAAAAATAGAAAGCAAGAATGAGAAATAAGCAGCTGAAGATTCAGAGCAACACCAACTGATAGAGGCAATCTAACAGAGGACAAGAGCAATGAAAATCACTACTGCAATTTTAATCAAGGTATGTTCCTAATGAAGATTCGCCAAGAGCTCTGAGACCAACTTAATCACAGAATCACAGAATCACAAGGTTGGAAAGGACCTTCAAGATCAGCTAGTCCAACCGTCATCTTATCACCAATACTACCCACTAAGCTACTAAACCAAATCTTGTAGCACCTTGTCCAGGCGCCTCTTAAAAACCGCAAGGGTCGGTGACTCCACCACCTCCCTGGTCAGGCCATTCCAGTGCTTGACCACTCTCTGAGAGAAAAAGTTTTTCCTGATATCTAGTCTAAATCTCCCCAGGCGCAACTTGCGGCCGTTACCTCGAGTCCTATCATTAGTTATGTGGAAGAAGAGGCCGACCCCCTCCTCATCACAACCTCCCTTCAGGAAGCTGTAGAGTGCAATGAGGTCTCCCCTGAGCCTCCTCTTCTCCAGACTAAACAATCCCAGCTCCCTCAGCCGCTCCTCATAAGGCTTGTGTTCATACCCCTCACCAGTTTTGTTGCCCTTCTCTGGACACATTCCAGGGCATCGATGTCTTTCTTGTAGTGAGGGGCCCAAAACTGAACACAGTACTCGAGGTGCGGCCTCACCAAAGCTGAGTACAGGGGGATGATCACCTCCCTGCTCCTGCTGGCCACACTGTTTCTAATACAGGCCAGGATGCCATTGGCCTTCTTGGCCACCTGAGCACACTGCCGGCTCATGTTCAGCCTTGCATCGATCAACACTCCCAGGTCCCTTTCCTCATCACTGTCTTCTACCCACTCAGCCCCAAGCCTATAGCGTTGCATGGGGTTATTGTGGCCAAAGTGCAGGACCCGGCACTTGGCCTTGTTAAACCTCATCCCGTTCGCCTCAGCCCAGCAGCCCAGCCTATCCAGATCCCTCTGAAGGGCCACCCGACCCTCAGGCAGATCGACACTACCTCCCAACTTGGTGTCGTCTGCAAATTTACTGAGGGTACACTCAATCCCCTCATCTAGGTCATCAATAAAGATATTAAACAAGATAGGCCCCAGTACCGACCCCTGGGGGACACCACTTGTAACGGGACGCCAGCTGGACTTAACTCCATTAACCACAACCCGCTGGGCACAGCCCTCCAGCCAGTTCTTTACCCAGAGAAGAGTATATAAAATCAGTAATGGAACTGGAAAAGGGTTGGTAGGGGCAAAGGGTCAGCAGCTGACCTTAAGTGACATTTTTGTTTGGTTTATTTCAAAATTAAGGTCCAATACTATGCTCAAATATTAAGGATTTCAAGTCAATATGCATAATGCTGACAATGTATATGGAAGTTTGTTGATGAAGAATTCCTTAAAACAGCACTGTGCAGTACAAATAGAAAAAATATGCAGATGTTTTTAGACAGGAAAGCTGAGTTACTTGCTACAGGTTGCGCAACATATCAGTGAGAGATTTAGACATCAAAATCCTTATGACTTCCTTCTTTAAGTCCTATTTGACACTTCCAGTTTCTCAGGAACAAGGTGGTGAGAGGATATATTTGGACAGATACAGAAAATTATATTCTTACATGAGAGAGAATGGATGAGGCAGTTTACAGAAGATACAGAGCTGTACCCAACATAGGTTTTTATCCCAACAAACCCTATGGACTTAACCTGGGTTGGAAAGGATGTTTGTTAATACTGAATATGATTCCTAGTTTCCACAGGCACACTAGACTTCGTTTGAATGAAGGGTAAATGAGAATGGAAGGGTCTGTTCTAATGGAATACAGGTTTTACCGCTGATGTTTAAAACTTTCTAGCTGCAGCCTCTTTTAAAACCATCAGTGCAGGTATTAGCCAGTCAACGGTTTTCATTTGCATTGATCAGTTGACAGAGTCTGTTCTCAGGAGAATTAATCTTTAAATTACATCCTAAGAGATACAGGAACAGCAAGCTCTGTGTTAATTTTATGCCATTCTTAATTTTTCATATCTCCTAGGTGCTGCAGACAGTGCACATGAGAGTATTCATGCATCATCTAGTAATGAGACCTATTTGAGTTGCAGGAACTTCTTTATCATTTTCTCCATTCAGGGACTGTGAAAGCTGCAAAATGCCAGATGATTGCTGCACAGCAAATTCTGCCTATGGATATATAAGCATGTCCTGCTAAAATCAAAGAAAATCTCTTTGGTTCATAAAAACTTTGGGCTCATTCTGATCTCCTTTTTCACCAGTTTAAATTGTGAGTAACTCCAGTGAAACATATGTGTCAGGAAATCAGAATTCATACCCAAAACACCATGCACCATGTCAAGCTATAAAATAGGTCATTCGATGGCAGATTAAACTGACCCATGTAATGAAAATAATTAAAATAGTGCAGAAAATAATGGGCATAGGCTAGTCATTCAGGCTCTTTGATATTAACCAACATTTCTGAAGTGTTACCATCAAAAAACTCTGATCATTTCATAAAAGCTGATACATCTGAGTCCCCTTCCAATGAAGGTTCGAAAGAAAGAAAGCAGAAAGACTTTCCTAGGCATCATCAACCCCTCATGTCTGTTTTATGTATGTAACTACATTGGACTCTACAAGTATTGTCCACATTCCCTAAAGTTCCTGAGAGTTTTATAAACCAAAACACTTTTGAGATATTGGGCTACACTAATGTATTTATACAAATATATATTAATATAGTCTCATTTTTTAGAAAAAACACAGAAGGTAATCATCCCTGATGAAGTTATAAAGGAGTTAAAGGTAATAGAGGATCTGTATGGATGAGGAAAAGAGGATACAGGGAGTGTGTAGAAAAGACTTCTTGATCTTATATTGAGCTGCTGACTTGCTGTATAGTCATTGTGCAACTTGGAGGGAGAGGTTCACAAACACAAAGAGTGGCAAGTCATCCACTGAATTTCTTTCTATAGGAGTAGAGCTCTCATGAATCTCTATTGAAAATTGATTGCTTTAGCTGAGTAACTGTACAAATGGAGAGCATTTACTTGTGACAAAAGCTATGCAGAAGCGTTGAACTTTACTGCTTAAAAATGAATAGCATGTGGTTATGTAACCCTGTGTTGTTGGTGACCAAACTTTTCATTGCCATTAACCACAAAAGGTCTCTTTACATCAAGCTGACTAAACTCTTTATATATTAAGCTGACCAAGTACTTCAACCCCAATCCATCACATAACAAGTAGAGTGTTCATCACATGGCCAAAACATGAGAGCCCACACTCTGTCTGCGTCTGAGGGCTTCTGAAGAAAAAAAGGCATGAAGGACCAGGCTTAGGTAGATGAAATCTTCTGGAAGGCTGGATCAAGTATCCTGAGCACAGGTTGGCAGCTCCTGCACATACTAAGCATTTACATGATGGCTTCTACAGTTTTGTGGGTGCTTTGTATGAAAATGTTTGAAATTGGAGATAACTGGATACAGGGATGAAATATATAAGAGATCCATAATGTCAAAAAGTAGCATTGGCATTCTTGCCTTTTCCTGATTATCCCAAAGATAATTTATTATGGTTTCCTTTGTAAGCAGCAAACACAAGGATCAGACAGAGAGGAATGCAAACGATGCAAGGCTTTGAAGCAACATCCTTTCATGCAAAAATTCCATGGCTACAAAATGCACTTTTAAATAAGAAGCTGAAGAAGGAAGGTATTCTGAAAACACACATCTAAAGCGAAGCCCAACCTGCTCACCCTCCCCACTTTGCCAGCTCCACTGTTGCAAATTCATGGCTTGCGGCAGTTTTGTGTTCCAAAGTTGTGCTGATACCTTCAAGTTTTGAGCTGTCAGAGCACAGCAGATTAGTCTGGGCAAAAGAATAACCTTGGTATTTTTTAATAAACTTTGTTTCTTTTTGATAAGTTCCCTTGAAGCATAAGGCTGCAACTTTTGCCCTTCTTAGCTTTTCTTTCTGTGAATAACTGGATAATCTTAGCATGTTAAAGCAGAGTCTGAAGTGGGTTAGTGGTGGTGTGTAAATCCTGAAGGTGCATGTGACAGTTAAAGAATATTCAATTGTAGCTAGTTTGGCTATTTATTAAAAGTCAGTTAAGAGTTTCCATAGTATCCAAATGAAACAAAGGAATAATAATTATGTTCTGAAGCAAGAGGGGAAAGCTACAATAATTGTTTCTGCCGATAGGTCTCTTTCACATTTCAGCAAAGATCACAGTACATAATTAGCAGAGAAAAAAATGTACTGAATAATCTACAAGGCACACAAGAGCTCAGGCCGGGGCAGAGGACTATAACAAGCTGGAGGAAGGAGTTCAAGGTGAATATCTTTGCAGAATGGATAAGAAAAAAAGTGTTAAAATGTTGCCTGCAATGGCTACTTTGGAAAAGGCACATTAACTCTTTGAGCACTTCCCAGCATGCAATATGGAGAAAATTGAAATTGGTGCAGCTTCAGTTTGTTAAGAGGAATTTTTCTAGTCTCAGGTTTAATTTTATCCTCACTTTTTCTAACAAAAAGAGCTGTTCAAATACTCTCATTTTCCACATAGCAAGCCTTTGTTCAGCCACCCGGAAAGATCCACTGAAAGAGTGAGCCAGATAGCAATTCCAGTGTCAGCTCTTCAGCTGTCAGCCCGAAGTAAAGCCATAATATTCAGAAGAAAAAGCAACAGACTGCCTCTGGGGTAAGCATTTAATTAGGCTATTATTTTTAATTGTTCAGGGTCGTGGAGGAAATACTGATTTTTCCATAGTTCTACCCATCACTATTTCTTTTTAGCTGAAGAGGAAGGACACACACTATCAGCTCACTTGATTTGGGAAGAGAAATAGACTTCAGAGAAAGCCTCAACATGGATTTACTTGTCTTTAAGTTGGACAATATAATGCTAGTGTTTTAGATGACTAGCCTCAATGGGAAACCCAAAGGTCAGTGTTATTACAGAGAGAATGCTTCATAAAATTAATCTTCAAAATCCAGATACGCAGCAAAAAGCCACATACTAAGCAATAGGAATTGCTTTGCACGGGAATCTATCTGAGTTTTCCTGTTTCTTTAGGGCTACAAAAGAAGTATCTCTCCATATGGGGTCCAGTACCCAAAACTCATTCCTACATTAGGCTTGTGCACATTGTATTTGAATGTTTTAGTATCTCTTGCAGTATATTTAAACATAGCCAGCAGGAGGTAGGACTTATGATGGTTGCCTTTATGTAAAAGTGCAGTGACTGGGAAGCTTAGGAAGCAGATTCAAAGGAAGAAATTTAGCAAGTTTAGGTGGATCATGGACCAAGGTTTTTGGAACCCAGTTCTGGATTTCAGCAACTGCGATCCACCCCAATCCCAGTTTGCTGGTCTTTATTCTTCTTGCATACCTGGTCTTTTACTCTTTCAATAGGGGACAGACAGAATCCAGTGTCCAACCCTACAGAAGGAAGCTCTTCTTCTGAGTGGCCAGCAGCCAATTTCTTTTAGTCCTTACTGGTTCCCATTAATGTCTCTGTAGACTTCACTATAGTCGCTGCCGAGTCAGCTGTGCAATCGTAACAGTTAAACAATTTTAAAGTGATAGGTGATCCAGAGACTCGTTTTGGAACTGAATGTCACTGGAGTAACCATTAAGAGTCTCTGTATGCAATGATTTTGAATGACAGTATACTTGGTCATTGCTGGTGTTAGTTGCTATTGACAGAACTGAAAAGATGTATAAAAACTGCTTACAGGCTCATGGCAAGGAGTCCCATGGCTTCACTTTACAGAAGCTACCACTAAAATTGGCCTTCAATGGAAAACTTACCACTAGTCTTAATGTAGAGAACCAGAGTCAAGGAGTTTCTCAGAAAGGCTCACAGTAGGGTGGAGAGATTTCCACCAGTGCTACCCATGCTGTTTTGTAGCCAGAAAGATGCTCTTGTTTTCCCACTGCTGCCAGTCAAGCAACTAAACTGATCTTTAATTCGTATATAACTAAGAATGAAAGGAGTGAAATAACATGTTTGTTCTTTGGGCAAGGGGAGGCAATGCTGTGCTGTTTTTCTGGGAAGAGGGCATCGGAAAGAAAGCACTATTGTCCCTGTGTGACACAAAAGATTCAGGGTACAGATCTCTTCTGGCTGGATGACCTGCAGTCTTCAGAGTTCACCAGTGCCTACTGAGCCAAAGGGAAATTCAGTTTGATCCAGATAACCAGCGGGATACATAGTTTGAAGAGACAAAATATACATAAAGCACCAAAACAAAATCCCCTTTGGACATATTTTAATAACAAGGACAGTTGCTTTGGGAGAGTCTAGCACTTTATTGTCAGCATTTTCTGTATCTATTTGCCAAAGTTATCCCTTTCTGCTTGAACAGTGGGGGCTATGCATATTGTCAGTGGATTTACATGGGAGACCAATGGAGCTTCAGCCGCTTCTTCACAGTATCTTGTGGCAGAAGGTAACTTGTATTTATAAAGTGAAAAATTCAAAGCTGGTAAAAAAGGGTATTTATTACTACAAGTAGTTTCTAAAACCAAGAATCAGCCACTTATGGAGACCACTAATTTATCAAAATATTTAGTGAGGCACATGGATTTACACACTTCAGAGGCTAAATTAAACCTCGTACTTTATACCATTTGTCTTGTATTCCTCTGCTAAAGAATTTTTAGACTTCTCTGTTATGCCTGCTGTTTCCAGTCTGTTGCCAGAACAGTATTGAACATGCAAGTGTGGGCTTGGAAATGTGGGTTTGCCACTTTCTTGTAGTTTCTCAGGTTATAGACATCAAACGAAAAGATCCTCTTTTGTCTAACGCCCTCCTATCTTGTGTTGGCTGCAGTTTCTTCTTTCAGATTTCAGGCTGTCCCTTTCTGTTTCTGATATATAGACATATTTCAAAATAGAATGAGTTTTATAGACAGTTTCAGAAGTAAAACTAGGCACATACTAATCTGAAGTTATAGTCAAAGCTCAAGATTAAAGTAAAGACAAAAGGCCTCTACTCTCAATATCACATACCAATTAGAGCTCCTGCAGCATGAACTGTATTTCTGTGACTTGCAGTGGAAACAAATCACACAGAATCACAGAATCACAGAATCACAAGGTTGGAAAGGACCTTCAAGATCAGCTAGTCCAACCGTCATCTTATCACCAATACTACCCACTAAGCTACTAAACCAAATCTTGTAGCATGTTGTCCAGGCGCCTCTTAAAAACCGCGAGGGTCAGTGACTCCACCCCCCCCAGGTCAGGCCGTTCCAGTGCCTGACCACTCTCTGAGAGAAAAAGTTTTTCCTGATATCTAATCTAAATTTCCCCAGGCGCAACTTCTGGCCATTACCTCGTATTGAGAAGAAAAAAATCAGCACATAGATCTGGGAAGGGAACAAGTTGTAAGCTAATATTTGTTCATGGACACATACCTGTTGGAGTGAAAACATTGCTTTATGGATTGATAAATGTACTGTGTAAGCACTCTGTTAACTGTATTGTTATAGAGTTGCTTCTCTTGAAAGGAATAAAAGCAGTGCCAATCCCCCTCTGACTTCTGTGGGGCAAATAAGGTACTCAGAGTTTATCTTATTCAAGAAAATCTCTTGGTGAAGTCACGTTTGCCTCTGTAAGCAGTTCTGAACTGAAACCCTGATTATGCTCCAGAGGGACCTTGGGAGGCACCTTGGTGTAACAAAATCTACCTACAATATTGAAATATGCAGAAAAACAGCACAGAGCAAATTCACTGGAATAGCAGAGGCTCCATAAACTACAGCCAAATAGATTGAAGATGAAATTTCGCGGTCGTTGGCTCATTTACATATTGCCCAGTTTATAGTGACAAAGAAGTGCCTGACTGCTAAGCAGGGCCATTCAAGACACATAGGAACTTTGTGCAAACATGTAATTCATAGAAAAATGTGCTACTGAATGGAAGAATTATACTGATCAGAATGCTCCATTTAATACTGAAAATGCATGCAGAAATCTCTCACCAAGTAAGTGAGACAATAATTGTTTATCTGCTTGGTGTGCCCTTCATTTTCCTTTTTTTAGCTTACTTCTCTGCACATGAGAAATTAAAATTAACTCCACCAAAATTAATTTCAGAGTCATTTAGTAAACTGAAACATTATGATGCCAGGCACTGATGTCTGTTAGCTTTGTGCTAATGTGAAGCATTTTGTGCATAAGACCTAGGGAACATTTAGTTTAAACAGGCTTAGACCTTTAAAGAGCAGATGACAGAAGTCTAAAGTCCTTTGCAGTCAGACTCTGTGGACTAGGACTCAAGAAAACAGGGGAAGTGGATGGGAGAGGAGAGAAGCTTCTTTTATTTAATCCTTTCCTTAGCATATGAAAGATAGAAACAGAGGATTTGAGATTGATTGACATGTTTATCCAGTCACAGAAAGCTAGGAAACAAACCAAAGAAATGATTTTACAGTTTCCAGTCTTTTTTTGAGATTCAACTTTAAAAAGGAGGAAATGCTGATAAAACAAATGTAGCCTGTGGCTACTTTCCATCTTCCAAAACAAGAAACATTTCACAACAATTTTGTCTTTGTGAAGAATTTCTTGCTTTATACCCATGCATTTTGAACTAGGGAGTGCAAGAACGAAGACCAAAAAGGGACTGCACAGAGAGTGTCCCTCCTTCTCTTGAGTTGGAGCAGCGCCTGTGGCACTTTATTCTAGCATTATGAGCCAGACTTCCAGATACACACAGAAAAGCAACAAATGCAGAAGTTTTATAAGTTAATAGTGCTTCTGTGGCATAAAATTATCCTGTGGAACAGCCACCAAAAAAAAAAAAAAAATAGAGTTCAGTAAGATTTTTTATAGTAGGTAGAATGAATAAAAAAATCCCTGAGTTGCACTAGGATAGTGTAAGAGTTATGAGGGGACATAAACTTCCATGCTTCAAGTATAAAATACAAACTATCTGGGGTTAGAAAAAAACATTCCTCTGTGCAAAGACTATCCTATTACTCTTTATTACGGGCTTGCGGCTTCGTGTGAGGTAGCTGGGTCTGGCCACTGGCAATGGAAGAGAGAAATTATTTTGCTTCATGTCTTCCAGCCCAAATAGATGTAAGTATTTGTGAACCTCTTCCCCAGATGTTGTTAACACTCAATGACCTCCTGTGGCATGCCCCTTAACTTATCCTGTGTGAGTTTCCTGACCTCAGTTATTTCCATGACACCCTTCAGCATTTCATGTGGGAGGGTGCAAGGCAGACCCTATAAATCAGGAAATGCTGCAGTAGGGAGTGTTACTTTACAATACCTGCACATACATGAGGCACACACAGTAGTAGAAATAAAGATCTTATCAATTTTATCAGGCATACTGAGAGGCATTTCAACATTTAATAAAGTAGGCATCATCATTATTATTGCTGTAGGCTGCCCTCCTCTCCTGGCTGTATTGCAGGCAGGTGTGGCTTGAGAATAGGAACGTACAAATGCAAAAAGATCTGTAAACTAGTTTGTTTAAGTTCAGAGTGTGGGCTTTTATAAAAGTAAATGGGAGTCATTTTGATCTTCCTCCCCTTAGTTCCATCACATTGCATTGTCGAAACCCTCAGCCACAGCAAGGATGACATTCAGAAGTTTCCCCTACAGACCTCTGATACTGAACAACCTGCTCACATGGATGCTAGCAGTATGTTGAGGTGTATTTTCTGCAGCCAAGTATGAGCCAAGAGAGTGCTTTCAAGCTCCCACACCCAGGCTGAACACACTGGCTTCATCCCTACTCTAAACTTTTGCCAGACACCAGACATGTACTGGTTTCCTATCCTCATGCCTTTGCATGCTGGTCTCCGCAGAAAGGAAAATCAGGCACTCAGCAGACACAGCATGCTTTCACCAAACTGAGCAATAGAGAAGCAGGTCACAGAATCATAGAATCATAGTATTATTTAGTCTGGAAAAGACCTCCAAGATCATCCAGTCCAACCTTTAACCTAGCACTGCCAAGTCCACCATTAAACCATGAAGCCATCAAACTAGGTCCCCAGCATTCTGCAGGATATATATGCATAGCTTAATTTAAACCCAACCAATACCAATAAATTTAAGAGAGGGGTGAGGAACTTGATTGTCAGTAGGTTTCACACACCTCTGTTGGTAGTGCAGAATTGGTATATTCACCAGCAACTTGCTCCATTTCTCCAAAGCCTTTCCCATGAAGTTTGACACTTCTATTTTCATGTCTTCAGTATCCCCATTACAGCCTCCTCCCTTGAAAAGCATGTTCTAGGTTTCACTTCTCAAGCTGCCCATCCTCAGTTTGGCTCTTTGCTTAGTCAATGCCAGGTACTGCTAACTCATTTCACAGTTTCTCCAATCCTTTGGAGGCTCAACAAGCTTCATATGCACAAGGCCTTACTTGCCTATTCTTTTTGCAACCACAATACTCATCTTTTACACAGTGAAAGTGGTGCCATTGTTTTTTCCTTTGGTTCCAGGTCCCTGTGTCTTGTTCTCCAGCAAAAACTTAGTGCAGTGGGGCTTTGATCATGCAGCAATATTCCAGTGATGCCAAGCCTGGTGAACCAATCTCAAGTCCGTTAAGTAAATGGAAAGTGATTCCAATTATATGACCCACAACTCAAACTTCATACATAAGGTTTCCATTCTTTGGAGAAATCTGAGGTTTCTTGCACCAACATTTTTTTTTTCTTCTCTCCCAGTCTGGCAAGTGTCCTTGCTGCTTTTGAGCTTGATGACTTCTTCTTCCACACTATCCAAACACAAGCTGGAAGTCATTAATTGTACATTTATATGACTAGGTATAAGATGGATAGGAAATAGTGCCTTGATATGGAGCTAGGTGGCATAGAATGAGAAAAGATTAAGTTGGGAGGGATCCATGGATATCTTTTGGTCCAAACTTCTGTTCAGGGCAGGGGCCAACTTCAAAGTCAGATTAGGCTGCTCAGAGTCTTCTCCAGTTCAGTTGTGAACATTTCCAGGGGTGGAAATTTCACTGCCTCTGTGGATATATTGTCATGTTCAATCTGAATAATTTTTTTCCTCATACCCAGTGGGAATTTCCTTCATTATGACTCACAACCCATTGGTTCTTATCTTTTCAGCAAGCATCACCAGGAAGTGTCTGGCTCCATCTTCTCTGTAATTCTCTCCAGGCAGATGAAGAAAGCAACTAGATCCCCTCCCTGGTCTTTCCTCTGGGCTGAACAATACCAGCTCCCTCAGTCTCTCTTCTTACATCTTGTGGTCATGTTCCTTGAACATGCACTGGGGTCTCTAAACTGGACACAGTATTCCAGATGAGGCCTAACAAACATAAAATAGAGAGCAAAAAGATATGTAATAATTATTTCCTTCAACCATTTATATTGCTAAAACAACCTAATATATGTCTGGCCTTCATCACTGCAAGAATCACTGCAGACTCTTCTTCCTTGGTAGCCTGTCCCCACTTCCACCTGCTGTCCAAGCTGAGCTTTTTTACATGTGAACTCCATCAGAAATTCTTTGTACAGTCAGAGTGACCTCCTGCAATGCCTGCCCTGCTGACTAGGATAGAATGCTCCTGAGCTTTAATGAGTGTCTATCTTCAGACTCTTCCCCGATAGCACAAAATTGTCACATCCACGCTACAGGAGGTAGGTCCTCTGGACCTCCTGCGGTTCTGTACAGAATAAATTTTGTTTTCTGTTTAAGTTGTTGAGTTGTTGGGGTTTGTTTGCTTGTTTGTTTGTTTGTTTGTTTGTTTTTTCCCCAGTTCAAATTATCTGAAATACCGTGAGGTCTGTACTTTAGAGTAGGATGATTTTGATAGGGAGTGTATATAGCATTCACTGGTTAAAGATATTCCTCATGGGATTTGAAAACGAAGTCTTTTGAGACAGTCTTAGAAGTCAGGAGGACCTGGTACAGACCTATTCCTACTACCTTATAAGAACAGTCCCTGAAATGAACTGCCTAGTGAACCTACCAGGCTATTACCTTGGAATAAGCCAAACAGAGCAGCCCAAAACAGAGCCAGCATTACACAATATACATTAAATTTACAATAAAGCTAGGTGCATGATCAAAGCTATAGGGCTCATATAAACTTTCTGAGACTTTTCTTTAGCTGTCTAGAGAGAGTGCCTCAGGTTGTTCCTGTATATAGCAGCAGCCTGTCAGAGAGCAGAAGAAAGCAGCAACAACGAGAAGGTCCAGCTTTGCTCCTGATGTCATAAGCTGAAGTATATTTAGGGATGATCGCTGTTGCATCATCTAGAGAGACAAAATGAATGAAAGATGTTCAAAGTCCTCTGGAATGCACTGAGAGTACAGCAGTTAAGTCACTGTGGAGCATGTGGGAACTGAACATCTTGTATAGGTATATAATTCTGCTACCACTACAGCTATTTCCATAGGAGTAAAATAGTCATCTCTAGCATAAATGTTGCTCCTGACAAATATGAAGCCTTTTCTCCAGGGGTCTGATTCCTCAAGAAATGGGTAAAGTTCTAAACATGAGAGGACTGATGCTCTTCTTCCTGAGTGTCGTGGTTTTGGCCGGGACAGAGTTAATTTTCTTCACAGAGGCTTGTATGATGTTTTGGTTTGGATTTTTGATGAAAACAGTGTTGATAGCAAACCAATATTTTAGTCATTGCCGAGCAGTGCTCACACAGAGCCAAGGTCTTTCCTGCTCCTCGTGCTGCCCTGCCCGCGAGAAGGCTGGGTGTGCACAAGGAGTTAGGGGGGACACAGCCAGGGCAGGTGACCCAAACTGACTAAAGGGATGTCCCACACCACATGGGGTCATGCTCAGCAATAACAGCTGGAGGAAAGGAGGAGGAAGGAGGGACGTTGGGAGTGATGGCGTTTGTCTTCTCAAGAAACTGTTATGCGTGATGAGCCCTGCTTTCCTGGCAGTGGCTGAACGCCTGCCCGCCCGTGGGAAGTAGTGAATGAATCCCTTGTTTTGCTTTGCCTATGTGCGACTTTTGCTTTACCTGGTAAACTGTCTTTGTCTCAGCCCAAGAGTTCTGGCACTTTTACCTTTCTGATTCTTCCCCCATCACACCTGGAGAGGGAGAGTGAGCAGCTGTGTGCCACTTAGCTGCCTGCCAGGTTAAACCACAGACGGAAAGGAAAGCAAGGCTCATGTCAGTTCTGTGGCAACACTGCTCTGCTAAACAACTGAAAACACTGGTGTATCACCACTGTTTTCATCAAAAATACAAAACACAGCATTATGTGAGCCTCTGCGAAGAACATCAACCCTGTCCCAGTCAAAACAATGACATTGAGTCATACAGACTGCTTATCTTGGATGAATCAGGAAATTTTGGACAGAATGGTTAGAATTTGACTTTGTTCTAGTTTTACTTTAGATTTGCTAAGTTCTTGCTATAGTAGGATTGTAGTCATGT
This sequence comes from Chauna torquata, assembly GCA_013399475.1. NCBI lineage: Eukaryota > Metazoa > Chordata > Aves > Anseriformes > Anhimidae > Chauna > Chauna torquata. The sequence goes on from VXAL01018954.1 coordinate 22,216, forward strand.
TGATGTTGATAAGTTCATTTTCCTATGAGTTGGGATTCCCGTAACTGTATTTCATTCAAGATTATTGTGTCTTTTCAAGTAAGTCCCAGTAAGTACGGATATATAGAAATTAATAAAGAAAATAAACCCCACAGTAATGGTAGAGTCCACACATAAATACAAACTACTGTGAAATATTGAGCATTTTTACACATATGAGGCATAATGATACTTCCTGACTAGATAAAACCAGCTGAAACTATTCCAGTTCTCATGAGCAGTAGTCAGTACTAGGTTCTGGAACTCCATTTTCTGGTTACAATACTTCACTCAATCCTGATTCACAACAGTGGATTTTATCAAATTTACTGCCGACTTTACTGGAGAGGAGTGCCATTTTCTCTTTTTCTGTGGTTTTAGTTTTGTCTCTTTAGAATTTTCATCCACAAAAGTAAATAAAGTGATGAATTAATTAAATTAGGAAGTCTAGATTAGGTTCAACACAGAAATATGAATATGGTGATCAATGTGTGATCGATCATATTCTGCCTTTAGATACTTGCATACATAGTGAATTTCAGTGATAGCTGCACATACATCAAAGCAAAACTTCTATTTCATTTCTCTTTATGGTGGATAGCAAGATGTATTGCTCTTTAATGCTCTCATTGATTTTAAACTCATCAATATTCAATTTCTTTGCTAATATATATTGATTTGTGATAACAAAAATCAACTTTGCTTCTTACTTGAAATCCAGATTCAAATGACAGTTCCCAAAAAAAGGGAAGACCAAGTTAAAACATAGGTACAAAACCTTTATGGTATAAAATTTAATAGAAAAAACTATGCACAGTAGATCCCTGGAGAAAGAGAAGCTTGTCTAAGTCTTATGAAAAGAGAAAGAGAATCTATTAAGAGCCTATATAACACCTTACAGAAGAAAGTAGAAGACATCACACCATATTTTTAAATGCAGAAATTTTTGTAACCTGGAATTTTCATTGTCTGGAAGTTATCAAATAAAATTGTGACACTAATGACAACTGAACCAGACCAGGAAGGCTCTGGTTAGGATTCTTATCCTGTACCCATGCATCCAAGTTAGACACTTAAGGGATGAAACACCGTTTTAAGATGCCCACTTTCCCCTCAATTAATCAAGGAAGGATGATAGTTTAAAATCAGTTGTCCATAGTTAGCTGAGATAAATCCCAATCTGTGGCTTTTCATCCAACAAATTTTAATAAAATAATTAACATAAGAGAACAATGAAACCCAAGTTTTACTGCCTGGTGGTTTTGATCACATTAAGAACATGACTGCATTATGTATGTTTTAAGTGTGTACATATATGTATGCATGTATACTTATCATTTGTCTTCAAATTGCCTTGAACTGCGAGTGGAAGAAACAAAAAATTATCATGACTGCCTAGTTGCCTCATCTTGAAATGAGGCAGAAAATATATATACTTACTGTTGGGTTCATCCTTCTGCTCTTTATTTTCAGTCAAGATCATGGGTTGTGAATGGCAGTCAAATGATTGATCACCATCAGACCCTGAAAATATTTACAAGCCCAGTGAAGCCTTCTGTGGGCAAGAAGTGGCAAAAACACAGAATAAAGGATCCCATATCAATATTTGCTGTCCAGCTGCAGTTAAAGTGGGAGCATTGTATATGATTCTGCTCTCTCCTAAATACTTAGAAGAAGAAATAACAACCCTCTCATTTGTGAGAGATAGCTGTGAGTAGAACTGACTATTGAATATTGATCACTGCATAGAAGCCTTGGAGCTTCACAAGGTGCCAAGAAGCAGGGTTTTAATTCCCATAACTGTGCTCTGCTTAATTTTTCTTGTGCAGTCCAGATCAGGCCTTCTTGGAAACACTGTTTTGCAGTACAGGCAGCATTAAAAGGACTGAGAGTTGAGTTTTCTGGTTTGAATTTATATGTTATTGAGTCTCTCATGAGTCACCATTTTCTGACTTATCCTCTCCTGCTGTAGATAAATAAAAGGGTAAAGCCCGAAAGAAAATCCTCAGCAGATAGAAATTAGTTAGAAGAAGCTGAATCCAAGGTAAACCCAAATCAATAAGGGCAATATTAATCACCAAAGTCAACCTGGCTCTGCATATAGGTGATTGCTGTGTTGAAACAGTGGAATCATAGTCATAGAACCATAGAATCATAAAATATCCTGAGTTGGAAGGGACCCACAAGGAATACTGACAATGTGTTGCAGTTTTCTGCCAGGTTACTCATAACAGATACCTGTAATGGAAAGGTTTCATACAACCATAGCCGTGTTGGTTGGATGGAGCATCATGAGTGTATTGGGTTTACATGCTAAGGGTTTGGTAGCAGGGGGGCCACAGGGGTGGCTTCTGTGAGCAGAGCCCAGGAGCTGCCCCATGTCAGATAAGAGCCAGCTCCAGCCAGCTCCAAAAGGGACCCGTCGCTGGCCAGAGCTGAGCCCGTGAGCGACGCTGGTTGTGCCTCTGGGAGAGCAGGGTGAAGAAAGGGAAAACCTGCTGAGCAACAGCAGCTGGGAGAGAGGGTGAGAGGTGAGAGAGAAGCAGCCCTGTAGACACCAGGGTCAGTGCAGAAGGAGGGCAGGAGGTGCTCCAGGCACCAAAGCAGAAGTTCCCCCGCGGCCCGAGGAGAGGCCCATGGTGGAGCAGGCTGTCCCCCTGCAGCCCGTGGGGTCCCACATGGAGCAGATCTCCACTTGCAGCCCATGGAGAATGTTGTTTTCAAGCAGCATCTGTCACCTTAATGCAAGGTACTTTGAAATTAGCTTCAGACTTGCTTAAAATTCAAATTCCAATTGCTGTTTTTCTCAATCCTTTCCACTGCAAAGGCATCAGAAATTTCACCAGTTAGTAGTCCATAACAAGCAAATCAGTAGCATAAGGTGCTCAGATAAGAGGTGAAATGGAGTGTCTTGCATTATTTTAGAGCAAAAATGTTCTCAAGCCAGCCCTGCCTTTTCCTCTCCACCCCCCCTTACCCTAGAGAAAATCTCTGGTGCCTCCTGCCCACCTTTCCTAGAGCCACATATGCTCCAAGCCCTCCTTCTCCGCCTCCACCCACATCTGATCCCTGACACTTTCCTTTCTCCTCCCTACCTTTTGCCCCAAAATACAGAATCACAGAATCACACAGAATCAACTAGGTTGGAAAAGACCTCTGAGATCATCAGGTCCAACCTATGACCTAACACCACCCTGTCAACTAGACCATGGCAATAAGTTCCACATCCAGTCTTTTCTTAAACACCTCCAGGGATGGTGACTCAACCACCTCCCTGGGCAGCCCACCCCAATGCCTAATCACCCCTTCTGTGAAGAAGTTCTTCCTAATGTCCAACCTAACCTCCCCTGGTGCAGCTTAAGACTGTGTCCTCTTGTCCTAGTGCTGGTTGCCTGGGAGAAGAGATCGACCCCCACCTAGCCACAGGTGGTTGTAGAGAGTGATAAGGTCTCCCCTGAGCTTCCTCTTCTCTAGGCCAAACAACCCCAGCTCCCTCAGCTGCTCCTGGTAGGACTTGTGCTCCAGACCATTAACCAGCCTTGTTGCCATTCTCTGGACATACTCCAGCACCTCAACTTCCTTCCTAAACTGAGGGGCCCAGAACTGGACACAGTACTCAAGGCGCAGCCTAACTAGAGCTGAGTACAGGGGAATAATCACCTCCCTAGTCCTGCTGGCCACACTATTGCTGATACAGGCCAGGATGCCATTGGCCTTCTGTGCCACCTGGGCACACTGCTGGCTCATGTTCAGCCTGCTGTCAATCAGCACCCCCAGGTCCCTTTCTGCCTGGCCACTGTCCAGTCACTCTGTCTCCAGCCTGTAGTGCTGCATGGAGTTCTTGTGGCCAAAGTGCAGGACCCGGCACTTTGTCTTGTTGAACCACATACTGTTGGATATGGCCCATCTATCTAGCCTGGCCAGGTCCCTCTGCAGAGCCCTCCTACCTTCCAGCAGATCGACACTACCTCCCAACTTGGTGTCATCTGCAAATTTGCTAATGGTAGATTTGATCCCCTCATCCAGATCATCAGTATAGATATTAAACAAGACTGGGCCCAGCACTGATCCCTGGGGGACACCACTAGTGGCTGGCCACCAACTGGATGCAACACCATTCACCGTCACTCTCTGGGCCTGGCCATCCATCCAGTTCTTAACCAAGCAAAGAGTACACTAATCCAAGCTGTGGGCTGCCGGCTTTTCCAGGAGTGTGCTATGGGAGACGGTGTCAAAGGCTTTGCTGAAGTCTGGGTAGACTACATCCACAGCCTTCCCCTCATCCACCAGGCAGGTCACCTGGTCATAAAAGGAGATCAAGTTGGTCAGGCAGGACCTGTCCCTGCTAAATCCATGCTGGCTGGGTCTGATCTCCTGGCCATAGGTGCCGTGTGATTGCACTCAAGATGATCTGTTCCATAACCTTGTCGGGCACTGCGGTCAGGCTGACAGGCCTGTAGTTCCCTGGATCCTCCTTCCAGCCCTTCTTATGGATGGGCGTCACATTGGCCAACTTCCAGTCATCTGGGACCTCCCCGGTTAGCCAGGACTGATGATAAATGAAGGAGGGCGGCTTGGCGAGCTCTTCCACCAGCTCCCTCATCTCCCTAGGACGAATCCCATCTGGTCCAACAGACTTGTGAGCATCTATGGGATATATCCACAGATATATACATCCTCCTTCTTCTGCAAAGTGCCACTTAACCACAATGCATGCCAAAGTTGTGGGTTGAGGGTAATCCAGTAGCCACACTGGATGTTATCTCTTCATCCTCTCAGTCTACATAGGCTATGAAATTTAGCCTGAGCCTCTACAGGAGATGTTGTACAATGTTGTGACAGAGGCCCTGTAGCCTATGATCGTACTGGAGAGATTATCAAGGCTTAACAGTTAATGAGCACAGCTATTCTGAGACTAATGTGTAACAACTGAGAAGCTTCATGTGAGCATGTTCAGTGCAATACAATTTTCAGGGTTTGTCAGAGTTCTTTATAGGCTTATGCACAGATGTAAAGGAGAGTGTTTTAAAGAAAACAGCACCACAAGAGTCCAAAATAAAATATAAACCAAATCGACAAGAAATAGTAAATAAATACATGTGTATATTCATATATGCAAAATAAATAGAAGTTAAAAATAGGAATTAATATGTAACCTGTGAAGTTAACTGCAGTATATATTTCCCCCTAGATGGATGGACTGTCAAGTCTTTGGTGAATGGGATGAGTGTGTGCAACTGAAGACATAATTTGTCCCTGAGGGTAATAACTGCTATATGAAGACAGAATCAGGCAGTGCTCTGAGTAGACACATTTCAAGTTGGCCGTGTGTGCCCATCAACAGCTGGAGGAAGAAGAGATTCCTAATTAGCGAGAGTGTTGGAGGTTTTTAAAAATAAAGGTCAAAAAAACTAGTTACTGACTGAATAAATTAGAAATTAAAATCATGTTGAATTCTGCTGCTGTCTACTTGTGAATAACCCATGTCATGGGAAAGACACTAAAACAGCCATGTAGAAGAGCAGATGTTTGGAGTGTGATTGAGTATGAACTATGTTTTTTCACCTCCCTGTTCCCTTCACCATTTCCCATGAGATTTGATCCCATATACTGGGCTTATCACAGAAACAGATAAAACTATCAGATGAACATTGTTTTGAGCGTCAGGAACGTTCAGGGTCTGAAAGTTGAAAAATTACCTCTCCCAGGAGCTGAAACTACATGAGAACTTAGTTCCTGTGAGAATTTAGCAGCATCTAAGTGGTGGTGCTTCATCCTGCTTGAGATTCAGCTCAGAAAACACACAGTGACCGTGGGGTTGGATCAGCAGATAAAAATGCAACCTCCTTTTTACCCCAAGCTTCAGGTCCAAAACTTGCTTATCCTAAAATACTACGTACCCAGAACAAACAGGAGTTTAAAAAGACAGTAGATGAACTGTGAAAAGATTCATAAAGTTTTGTTTTCCTGTTGCCACCCACTTTTCTAATTCATTTTCTCCGAAGTACATTTTAAAAAAAAAGAGGGCTCTAGAACCGTGCCTTTTATTTACAACCTCAGCAAAGAACTTAGAATGTTTCCCCAGTACCAGTCTGATTAATTTCTTGATCACCTGCAAGTCTCCTGCTCTGGGAGATACTCGTGTTTGACTGGTGCTGTAAACAACATGACTTTTCAGCTTCAGGTATTGCTAACTTCATGGCAGAAGCAATTGTCTTTTCTTCACTGACAGAATGGTCATTCTATAAAATATATCTTGCTTCAGGTAGATCAAAGTTTATTTCAATACATGTCATAACAGATAGGGGTTTAGATATTTACTGAGAGCAGAAATAGGAGGCTTAGTCAAAGATATAAAACAAAATCAGAAGCCATAGCTGTGTGACTCTTCTGGGCTACCAGGGATCAACAGTGTCTTCAGTGGCAGTAAGTTAATTTGGAGCAATGCAGCAGAAGCTCACAATCACTCATAATGCAACAGGTCATTTTCCATTAATTTTGCCAGGAACAGGAGAGTATGAAAGGTCAGCTTTTCTCAGGATCAAGTGTGATGTATGACAGAGGGGAAAGTCAATTTAGCTTGAAAAGGAATTGCCCTTACTACCCTTAATGTCCCTAAGAAACCGTACTTCTTATGCTTTGAAATTCCATAGTTTTCATAATAAGTACTTTTTTTTTTTTTTTAAATATACTATCAGGTAGGAGAAAAAAATGGACAAATCTGAAATAGCACTGGACAGGCTACTTTCCCCATGCAGCTACCACATCAGCCATGCCAGAGGATTGCCTAGCCTGTAAGACAGTTAATTTGAAAAGCTTACAGTAAAATGTTTAGGTAAGACCATGTCATATAGGTCATCATTTTGAGCAGCTTTATATTAAAAAAAAAAAAAAAAAGTACTTAAAATAATGTTAAATTTGTGGAACAGTTGCAGCTTTCGTGCTGTTACTGGGCTGAGACTTAGGTGCACTTTGTCAGACTTTCTGTGTAAATTTCAGAAAAGACAAGGACCCAATTTTGTCTATGGTATGTTAGATGGCACCTATTTATGCAATCTGGACAGTCAGGAATTATCCAAAAAGAGTGCCATAAATTTTGAAATTGGAATGTACCAATTTGATACATTCAATCATAGGAGAGACATATGGGCCCTCAGAAAGAAAACTTTCCTGCTCACTGCACTGGGGAAGAATTTCGTACCCCATTTAACTCACTGCACTTCAAGGAACATAAAGACAAAGTGCAGACCTGGTGTACAGAGGCAAATAAAAAGAAGTTCAGAAACCTATACAGAAAGTTTAAGATCTGCTTTGACTAGGCTGGCAGCACTACAGGTCTGTTAGTATGTCTTCCAGAAGAAAAAGCAATACTTCTCCAGGGCTGCTAGGAGTAGGACCAGGAGAAGCAAGATTAACCTTTAGCAAAACAGTTTATAGTTAGAAAGTTTCTTTCATACCAATCTAAGGCTGGATAAATAGCAGAGCAGACTAACCAAGAATGATGGAATAGTCTCTTCCTTAGATTTAAAATAATAATAAAATAAACTTCAATTAGGAATTATCTACGCATGTTTAGATTTTCTTAGTGCAGAGAAATGTCCGGAGGCTACTTTTCTGTCCTTCTGTGATCGCAGGAAGTGTAGTCAAGGTGTGATTTTTCACCTGGTCTCTGCTTTTAGGTTGAGTGATTTAAGGCTCATCCCCACACGCATGAAGGAACAGAGGGGCACACTGGCAGGCTGGGGAGCCCCAGTCACCTCCTTAGGCCACCAGACACCCACCACCATGGTAGGGGTCACTGCCTACAGGGCTGTGGAACTCATTATGGGGTGCAGGGGAAGAACATTTGGGGACTGTATAAGACGTAAAAAAAAATCTATTGAATATTTCAGAATTTAGCATCAGAGCTAGGGCATTTCCATTAAAAATGGCTACTAACATCTTGAATATATTCTTGTGTCTTCTCCCTGGAATTTTTTTCCATCTACTCACTGTGCTGCTAGCTCTCATGGATTTCTTTCAGAAGTCCTGCAGTTTTGTGTTTCTAGTAGAACTGAGCTGCAAGGCTTATGCAATTATAGCAGGAGCTCAGTTTTTGGTTAAAAAGACATAAAGCCAACGTCACCCTTCAAGCCTTAAAATATTAATGCACAAGTTACAGAAATCAGAAAACAAAGGAAAGAACTAAGGATATTTATTACCTTCTGAAAATATACTATTTTGCAGTCATTCATGAGCTTGGCACACTTGGGACCGGTGGTACTGTGTCTATCTCTTCATTTTAAGTGTCAAACCTGTTCTGAGCATCTGGTCATTTTTTTCCCCCAAATTGCCAGGAGCTTGTAACCGTTGTCCCACTGAGAATTGATTCTTCAGTGAAAACCTCCAGTTCTGCATAATGAAAATAGGACAAAACAGCAGCAACCATGGAATGAGATTACAAGCTTTATAAGCTTACTATTTAGGACTGTTATTCTTTGTGATTGATAGTCTATCTACTTAATTAAATAGGCCTGTAGTCTTTAGCTCACTTAACCTTACCCTGACACACTCTAGTGACAACTTCCAGTGTTTCCTCAAAGTAATAACCTTACTGAGTTTGTTATTCAAACAGCAGTGCTCAGTCTTGCAAGGGTTTTCATTTGGGATACATCCCTGCCTTTAAGGCTGTAGAAATGGGCTGCTGGAGAGTGCTCATTGGAGCTGCGTGCCATTCAGATGTCTGCATTTAGGGTATCCTAAGGAAAGCATCTCTGGGATAACCAGAATTGTATCCACACTGCAGGTACTACATAGGGCAATGTAAGAAGGGGTTTTCAAAGGCACTAAAGACCAGCCAGGGGCATAAGAGTTTCCCAGAGAAAGGTCATTGACACAGCAGCCATTGAAAATCCTCTTTAGTGCTATCTTAAATTGTCTTCTGATTTTCCATTTTAGAAGTTTAAAACACAGCAAAAACCTATTTCCTTGTGAGTCAAACTTTGGGTTCAACAGAAGCAACTTTTTATTATCATCCAGATGGAAATATTTGTCACTCTGTTTACTTCTAAAAATAGATACATCACAGTCTCTCTGGGAACAAGTACATAAAACAAATACACAGAAGTGGTTAACATAATGAACTGCAGCATAAAAGGAGATGCGCCTTGCTACTGACTGCTCAAGCCGCAGGTCAAACGTACAAATGGGAGAAACTCTGAAAATTAAAGGCTCAGAGTAAAGTGGGGGTTGAAATGTTACCAGACTTTTCTTTTTAGGTAACATAAGGATAGACAGGTGGTTTTTCCTCTTCGGTGTGTGACAGAGGAAAAGCACAAACTGAGCTCAAAAAAGTTTCCTGACACTGAGAATTCAACCTAAAAATTAAGAAGGTAGACATGTTGTAGTTCAGATTTTAAGGAATGTCTCCTTCTGTGTGTCCTTGCATCTTTTATAAAACAAAAAGGGCCCCCAGCATGAAGCAAGAGCCCTTTTGCAAAGATCTGTGATAAAGACACGATTTTATCATGGACATATATCACAAAATACTCAAGTCTGGTATGTCCTAAAGTCTGAAGAATAATCTAAAATCCATTATATTTTCCAAGCTGAAGCACAAAAGCCAAAGGCAAACTGAAGTCGAGTGAATTTCCACTGTAACTCACCTAGGGATGGTGGTCTTGCATGACAGATCTGCTGCATTCCTGTTATTTTCAATGCACAATGCCTATCTTAGTCTAGTCTCCTTTCCCCAGAGCAGGAACTGTATTATTTATAACAGCTATTGGTATCAGAACTATACTGCTGTCCAGAGGCACATGAGGAAGAGAAAGCAAGAAGAAAATACAGCATTTGACAAAAAGAATAAAAGAGTTGAATCTTGAGCTGAGACAAAAACCTGAATAGAAAGTAAAGGAAGACTGCAGGAGTTGCAGCTGGAGCTTCAGTGGCAGCTGCTGGGATGTCACATATTAAATGAAACAGAAACTGAATTCTGTTAAAAATTGAACCCAAAAGAAAGTAAGCTTTAGACCTATTTTGTGCCCCACTGGTTTAAACTACATGGGATAAAGCCTCTTGTAAGAACAACTTTAATGAGCTTCACTCCTGAGCAAGGCAGGTGTGCCATTTCAGCATATCAGAGCAAGCCATAGCAGGGGTAAGTTCAGCTGTTTTCCCTCCATTTAACTTTTAGGGAAAGTTGGAAACCACTGTTTTAATTATGTGACATCTCTGACTGAGCTATCAGGTAACTCAGCCTTTTCTTGGTCTTGTCATTTTAAAAAATCACTAGGTTACTCTATAACTATTGCTGACTTTAGCACAAGAAGATGCATTTGGCTGTTCTTAGCCCCAAGCACCCTGCAGTCTGAACCTCTATGAATATGTTGTGGTTCATGCTCCCCCTCATGCATCATTGAGAGAAACTCTACAGGACCCTGTCACTAGAAGGTAAGGAACCTGTCACTCACACCTGTAAAGACTTACTGAAGACAGAGGGTATCACAAAATGCCTGGCCAAAGCTGCTGAGGTTCGGTCCCCATGGAGGCACCACCAAAAGGAGAGAGCCTAGCTGAGCTCTGTCTGCATGGTTTGCATCCAGGAAAGCACTTCTTCTCCTTAACCTGAACACTTTCAATGTGAAATTGAGAAATGGTAATGTTGAGACTTGGTGCAAAATGCAGACACCAGGATTAAGTGTCTGCATGTGGTGTTTGCCCACCAGGGCCCTGCGCTCCATTACAGAATGCAGAGAAATAATTGGTACAGCCAAGGGAACCTCAAAGAGCTTCAGCACATCATTTCCAGGCCAATGTGGAGGTACGTGGTGCCACTGGAGATCACGTATGGGGAGGTATGTTAGCCTCCTGCACAGGGTAGCTGGACATGCCAGAGCACAGCAAGGCAACCTCCAGGGCATCTCAGACATCACCAGGTGCCCACATGTGGGCAACACGATTCGGCTTCGAGTCTCCCCACTGCACAGAGTCTTAGACGCCTAGTCCACACGTAGATACCTACATATAAACACCTGTAATGGAGTTTCTTAACCTATCTACATGTAAAAGCCTAAACTGCCATTTCAGACTTGCATTCCAGGAGAAATCTAGGCTTCAGTATTTTTTAACTGAGACAGTGAATTCAGGAAGAGGAATGTCTTTCTCTGATAATATACTAATTATCCTGAGCTCCCACATACTTTAGCATCTTAGAGAACAGCTGACCAATCCATTGCTCTGGGGACAGAATTTCTTTGGAGAAAAGTATCAACTGTAAGCAAGAAGATCACATATGCTGGAGTTTAGTTGGCACAATCTGCTGATATCTGCTGGAGCTCAGCTATTGTCATACGGTATAAGCACACAGGGCTCTCCACACAGCCAATTTAAGGCAGGAGTTACAAACAGAGCCTAGTGGAGGAGCTTTGTTCAAAAAGGGTGACTGATAGGGAGGCAGACAACTCAAAACCTCAGTCACACCAGTGCGTATGCAATTAAGGGTCACTCTCACCCTTGCCACAATCAAGGTAATCATTCCCATGCTAACAAATCATCTCATTTGCACAGGCACTAGTCAGTTTGTTACCCTAGGTGCCCTGAAGATGTAAACCTGAGGATACTTAAACTATTTGCTTATGTTCTGTTCATGATTCTAAAGGTGCCAATTAAAAAGACAGCAGGGTATTAAGAAGTTGTTTTAGGTTGGTTGCAGTGAGAATTTGCTGTTACTTATTAAAGCTTTCCAAATGACTGCTGGAATTAATTCCCCAAGAAAATGCCAGAAGCTTCATGAAATTAACAAAGAAGTCGTAGAGGACCAGGTCTTTAACTTTACGTACAGATGCATTTTTCTAGCTAAGTCTTTTGGGGTTTCCTTTGCATTTAAATATAGATTCTGTTATGTCATTGTAAACATTTTAATTGTATATAGATTTAGCAAAAGCTTTCTGGGACTCACAAGCCAGAGGTCAAATATACGGATTTGCTTCAAGAAAACATACTGTGATAGCACATAGAGGTGAAAAAGACCTATTAGTTCACCTACTCTATTTTTCTGGTGACTACAGAATTGTTCCCTAAAGTGTATTTTGCAATACTTTTGTCCAGACACTTTTATTTGACCAAATAGCTGAGCAGCTGACCACTGCTACTCCTGGGACATTTTACCACAGCTTAATGGACTTCACATTCAGGATGTATTTTTCCAGATATTCAGTCTTGTGGATTTTATTTCTTTTTTATAATGTCTGTTTATAACATACCTCTCATAAATAATTGAGAAGTTTACCTAAACGATACTGTTACTAAATGTGAAAGACATTCCAAACTGGATAAACAGCATGTTTCCTCCTGCCACAAAGTTGCCAAAAGTTGTGTTTTCCCTTTTAGTGACTGACCTATATAAAAGATAAGAATCTACTGTTACCAGCAATTTTTGAGCAACTCTTTTGGCTCAAAAGGGAGTGCATAAGTTTTTCAGATATATCTGATGGTCAGAAACTCAAAAAAAAATAAAAATAAAAAAATAAAAATCTCAGGCGCCTAAAGTAGCATTTAGGGAGAATGCACTCAGGAAAGTCCTAAATGGAAATCCTGACAGCTCCTGGCTCAGCTGCTGTGTAAATCCGAAGCCACAATCTTTGTAGCTTATCTGTTCAAGCCTAAAATGTCTCTTTCTGCCAGAAAAAATCTTAAAGCAGATCTGTCAATTTTAGTTGGAGTCTGAATTTTCTCAAAATTGAAGGGTGGTTGGACCTAGGATTTTAGTTCATATCTATCAGTAAAGCTAAAGAAAAGTATTATATTTTGTCTATGTTTTCAGTAAGGAAGTCTCTGTATTTCTTTAACTCTCTCCTACAGTTGCTGTGTCACTTCAGACCTGGCACACTAGAAGTGGCAGATTAGGGCAGGAGTTTTTGTCAGTGAGTTGGAAGAATCCCTTCCAGTTTGCCAAAATTCGTTGGATGATATTCTCCAGCAGAGTACATTTTAAGCCAAGAAAGCATGAAAAAAACAACATATATACATATATATATACACAATAAATATTTAAAAAGCCATACCAAACAGAAATAACACTGATGCCCAGGAAAGTGAAATAACAGAAGAAGAAGAAAATAAGGTGGCAGCATACTATGTTACCCTAGATCCCTCACAACTTTAGGCAGTGTTGCCCACCCTCTGTGTGCCCACCCTGATTGATTTGCATAATCCCAGATTGAGTACCATGTTTTTCCTCAAGCTTTTGCTTTCCAAATGTTCTTGGAAAGCTGAGTCCTGTCAGATTGGAAGTTCAGGATTAAATTCAGCTAGAGCTAAAATTTGGATGTTTTTAAAAGGCAGGCATTATGCAGTAGTTCCTCTCTGCAACTCATGATCCCCTTGTTATTTTTAATTTACTCCCTGTGTCACTGTGATAGTACTCCCTTGGTATTTTTTCATCCCTTTTCCCAGTTTAGATCTTACTTTCCCTCCAGACCATGCTGATTTGTCTGTAATGGGTAGTTTAGCGGCACCATGTACAGAAAGGCTTCTCAGTTGTGTTTAATCATCACAGTAATTTATCTTGGGTAGAGAAGCTAAAGAAAACTCAGTGAGTTTAACTCATTTGTGCTCTTAGGAAGAGATCATTTGCATATGAAGGATTTGTACAGTATTTCTCAGGGCTGCTTTTCTACAGCAGCATTTTTTCTTTGCAGACAGATAATATCATAAAGTACACAACAGCACCATATTTCTCCTGTGCACTAAGTACCCACATACTAGTGTTTAGCTTTCTCTGATTTTTTTTTTCATTAGAATGAAGATTTAAGTATGGTATTATCTCTTCCATGATTTCCACACAGGACCACACCTGAGTCCTGAGGAAGAGCCATAGAAGAACTGACAACAACTTTGCTGCAGAAATACCAGCTGTGGGAATGCCTTGAAACCAGACTCCAGCAGACTGCACAGTACAGAGCTATGTGCTGGTCTGTCCCTGTCCACACCACAACCTTAACGTACAGCATAAAACACATTTATCTTCAAGAATTATTTTCTCTAGCTTGCTGTCTGAGCCAAACGACAATGTCCTTAAGAACCATCAACCTATGACACAAAGGAGAAAGGTTACACAGTAAGTCCTTCATTTTTATTTTTATAAGACTCCCTCACAGATTAAGAAAACAGATGTCTGTATGCAGTATTGAGGCTTGCGTGCCTGAAAGTTTGTCTGTATTTTTAACTGCATCAAGTAGATCTAATAAAAGCCAAAACCACTCCCCCTAGACCTTGCACTGTTTATATCCTTAGACCTTCACAGCTATAGCACTGCTACATCCACAACGTTATTGTCATTGCCAGATCGCAGTTGAGGTAGCTGCAAAATAAATTCCACACGGATCTCACAAGCACCATGAAGATTATCACTGCTCCTAATCATGTTATGTGTGAAACAATTGGAAAGGGCAAGAAATTGTACTAATCTCATGGCTCGTGTGCCATCTTTGATTACCAACAGTGCCATTAAAAGTGGATGAGCTGTGCAAGTAGATAAACACAGAATTCACTGTGCTAGATAGGTTGGCTCTTCTGCCTCTCCTGACAGGGAGCAATGTCTGATGGAAAATACTCAGATTGCTCAGTGGCCCCCCCACACTGTTTCTGAATACTGTTGGGTACTAGGGGTTCAGGGATGGTGGTACGGGCAGAGCTCGGTGGCCGCTGCTCACTCTGCTCCCACTGGCACTGCCCACCCTGCGCTTACCCAGCTAGTGGAAACCCAGCATGGTTTTCTCCGGGTTCCTGTGACCTACCCCCTCCTGTGGTGGGTATCAAAGGCTGGGTGACGGGGTTAAGTCAGGATGAGCGTCGTAGCCCCTGTAATGCCTCCCACACCCCCTTCTGTGGGTCACCCTGAAGTGGATGCTGAAAGACTTTCCTTTGTCAGCAGACGCTTGTTTTGAAGACATCTCTCTCACTGTAAAGCATTGCTTAATTCATCCTTTCGAAAGGGAGAAGTATTTAGAGCAAAGTTGAAATGCAATAAAAAGCCTGTACACATGGAAACTGCCTCTTGGGTTTTTTTCAGCAGCCCTCAGTTCAGCTTAACTCTGCCTCTGAGTCTGTTGGCAGCTCCCAGGAACGTAATGTTGTGCACTCAGCAGAAGTCCAAGGGAAGCTGACTTACACAGCAGATGATGCAGGGGATTTTCATGTTAAACAAAACACGGCCTCTTTAGCATGCCCTCAGAGCAAGAGCAGCGAGAGGACATAGATGAAGGATGACCTTGCAGCTTGGCCTGTGGACCTTAGGCAAGGGTGGAGAAGGTCTGCAATGGCTGCACCACCCCTGTGTCTCTCTCTTCGGCCCTTGAGGAAATGACTGATGGGAGTTTTTTGCACTTCTTATGGATCTATGTACCCCACTGCCTGTGAGCAATCAAGCAACACCATCTCTTCATGTTGCTTTCCCTGCATTTCACAGAGAAAGTGGAAGTCACTGCTGTAACACAGCAGCTCTGCAGCAGACAGAGGGAATGTGATTTCTGCCTCATTTTTGTCTGAGATGCTCACAGATAGCACATATTTGTATAGGTTAATCTCTTCCACCATTTCTTAAAATATGTGAACAAAGCTGAATACTTTGTCACATGTGCTAGCCCCTGATTTGTCTTCCTTAAGGGTCACTAACATTTTGGAAGATGTTTCAGCAAAGCACACACCCTTCTACCCAATCAGTTTGTAGATAATTTCAGGGACAAGTATGTTAAGTTACTTATTTTCCCTTTTGCCCCTTAGTTTCCATCTCAGTGGAACAGTGTGCCCTATTTCAGCTTGATGCTGCCCATGGTTAACCTGTAACTTCAACAAATTTCCAAGGAATCTTGCAAAAAGGTTCCAGTTCACCAAAATAAATCCAGTATCACCTGAAAATACAGAGGCAGGAATTGTGAGGGTTTCTCATGGACTTTCAAAGAGCAATTTGTGAAAGCCAAAATTCTTCCAAAACCTTGCATTTGAACATGTCTTGGAGCATAATGAAATAGCCTGCTCATGAGCCTACACCATTGCCCTATTCTCGTCTTTTCCCAACATACTTTCTATGAGTCCTTACTAAGAATGGGACACCAATAAACATCCCTGAAGTCTTCCAGAACTATAGCAGCCGTATTTAGTTTTACTGATTAAGAAATTCTGACTTAAATAGTTTCCTCAGAATTACTCAAGCAGGAGGTATGAATGTAATTAAATAAATAAATCAATAAATAAACAGGTCAGCCTGAAACCCAATATTGCCCAGCACCTAACAGACAGTGTACACTCATCCTTCTTCAGTGACTAACTGATACCATGTATTTTGCCTGCTTAATACCTATATCTTCCATTTTAGAGATCAAGCGCAAGTAGCAGTACCTCCATTATCCTTTGACTAGACTTGTCTAGTCTCCAGATGCAAAGCACAACATTAATACAACATGATCATTAGAAAAGATTATCTGGATTTCTTTCTTATCAAGCATCCATAAAAATTTGTCTAACTTCCATCTGCATGGACTTCATCTTTTAATACAACGAGTCCTGCACTTTTCAGTAAGGCAAAAGCCCCACTGACCAACTGGACTGACTCCTTTAAAATACAGGCCTACACAGGGTCATTAGGAATATCCATCATGTAGGCCCTCTGTTACTCTCTGGGAAAACAGAGTGGAAAAGAATTTGCTTAACTAAACTGTGACAGCTCCTGTAAACAACTGTTTTCCTTGTTTAAATTAAAGCCACTTGCATTTTTATATACAAGATGGAAAATGAATCCAAAACTCAGCAAATGCCCCACTCACTTGTATTCATATATAAATTATTTGAAATTAGCCAATCTGGCTGCTTCTAAGGAAAAAAATGCAGATTGAGAATTCATACACTGTTACAGCAGCGTGTGAGTCTTTACGACTGAAAACAGAGGTTTGTAATGGAAACTGCAACTCATTCTTAACTATGCCAGTGCACGCATACTGTTCTAATAAGTATGGTAAAAAGTTATAAAATAACAAGACTGCAAAGTTTACTGCAGCAACTGTGCATTAACAGGTGATAAAGCACACATCATTTATAGCAAATTCAGTCAGTTATAAATTTCAACACTTACTGCTATTTTATAGCACCTATAACGTAAGTGAAGCTGTGATTTGCATTCAGATTATGCACATAAGAAGCAATTCAGGAAGGCATGCCGTGCTTTCATAAACACAAAGCATGATTCCCTGTTGACTGCTGTGTAGAAATTGTACAAAGGGATGAGGCAGAGTTCCTCAAACACTTCCAGTAAAAGATAATTCCTCTCTCTTAACAGGGTCCATTGTACACCTTTACATTCATAACAGTTATATCATAGTTACTGCCAGCTCATCCTTCTTGTAATGAAAGTCAATGCAACTGAATTCAGATCTGCAGAATTGTTAATGAAAGGTAGGGCTATGTTAAGCTATAGAGAAAATATTAAGATTTAAGTGCACTATATTGGTTCTTCAAGTCTGTGAATCTCCTATTCCTTTCCCTGTTTACAAATGCAGAATTACTCTTTGCTTCAACTAGTGGCTAGTGTTAATACCTGACTTTAGGTCACTGAAGTATATGAGTGGTTAAATGCCTTGTGGTTGAAGGCATCCCATTGTTCAGCTGTGGCTGGGACTGTCCTCCAGCTCCGGACCTGAGTCCACCATAGGATGTTGGTTCACTGTCAATGTTACTAGAAAGGAAATGTTTTTTGGACTATATCTGTACCAGAAAATTCATAAATGCTTTTTAATTCCTGGAGCCAAGTGCACAACACAGCTCTCTCCTAACCTCACCACATGCGGATACTTGGGCACAAGCCAGCTCTTGATGCTTCTCTCCTCTCCCCCAGGATACACGTTAGTCCTCCACAAGAGAGGTACCCACCAGAAGGCACTGGGCCCTCTGAACAGGTGTTGGTATAAGTAATTTGCAGAAAAATAGTAGATTATTCTTATGGTTTCCAAGAAATGAGCTACACTGCACTTCATTTTGTAACATTAAGTTCTGCAGTCCATTCACCATCTGAATTCAAGGCTATTCATGAAAGATTATGCACTAAACACTCTGCCTACTTCTACTGAGTCTGGCTGGGATGGGGTTAATTTTCTTTAGAGCAGCCCATATGGTGCTGTGGTTTTGGTCTGTGTTAATAACACAGTGTTAATAACACGTCTTGGCTGTTGCTGAGCAGTGCTTGCACAGCATTAAAGCCTCCTCTGTTTGTCATTTTGCCCCCACTGGAAATAAGGTTGGGGGTGGGCAAGAATTCGGGAGGGGACACAGCCGGGATAGCTGACCCCAGCAGGCCAAAGGGATATTCCATGCCGTATAACACTATGGTCAGCAATTAAAAAAAGGGGAATGATGGATAGTCTTCCAATGCAGATATTACTCAGAGATTGGCTGGGCATTGGTCTGTCTGTGGGAATTGGTAAGTAATTGACTTTGCATCACTTGTTCTTTTTTTTTTTTTTTTTCCTTTCCTTCACTTACTAAACTGTTTTATCTTGACTTACAGATTTTCTCACTTTTGCTTTTCCTGTTCTCTCCCCCATCCGGTGGTGGGGGTGGGCAGTGAGTAAGCAGCTGTGTGGGTGCTTAGCTGCTGGCCAGGATCAACCCACCACACTGCATGTCCTGCATGTAAATAAAACAGGCTCTAATTTGCCAGGCTGTATTAGACCTATAGCCAATCATTCATTACTACAGAAATTTGCTGTATATAGTCATCGATCTGGCAATGGCTCATTTGAAAAATTTTGCAGTATCGTAGACCCATTCTGCTTTAACTTACATTAGCACAAATGATCAACAGAAAGATTGAGAGCGGATGAAGGATGATTCCAGTTCAAAAAAAAATATTAACGATTGTTGAACAAATCAGACTAGTATGTTATATCATCCCTGATTTCATACATATCTTGGAGTCTGGTTGTCTTTTGGCTGAATGACATTAGATGGTGCAAAGCTGGTAGGAAGAACCAGCAGGATTCCTTTGCAGAAGGCTAGCAAGATTACCTATACAATGATATAGATAATTCTGCACTTTGTCTGTACAGATGACCTGTAGCTGGTAACATAGCGTTTCCAAATTACATATACAAAAAGAAGGCATGCTTATGTATAATTGTGTGTCAGTTTCCCAGTGCTGTACGAAATATTAGCAAATAGCCTGGATAGAATAGGACCAATGACAAACACCAATTCGCACTCCATACACCCTCTTCTCAGTACTCAGATAGCTTAACACAGATCTGTGAGGTGTTATTGAAGATAATGAAGGCTTCAGGGATGTAGAATTGTAATATAATAATATATGAGGTGAAGTTTCCTCTCTAGAGTTGTTCTTGCTTAGATAGGAAATGGGAAAATTTGGTGGGAGAAAGAAAATAGTTTAGAAATAGTGCAGAAAAACAAGTTGCCTAAGCTTGACAGGTTTCTGGCCAACTCAGAACCAATGATTTTTGTCACTGCCAAATCTAACAGTCAGTCAGAATTTTTGGACTCTGACACATCACTCACTAATATCTGAGTGATGTGTAAGTTAAAGGCTTAATAAGTTGCCACCTGCCAGGTCAGTTTCTGCAACTGAGCATGTGCTCACTGTCCCAGTAGCAAGGTAGAATGCATTCTTAAATTTTTTGTAAAAAAGAATGTATGAGTTATGTCAGCAATTTATGCAAAAAAAAAATGATTTCAGCGATTCTTATTTCAGCATCAGAATTTCAGCTTTTTTGCATCTAAATAGCTGTATGTGAGTTTGTTGAGAGAGAGAGAGAGAGAATTTAAGGTCTTGTGGAAAGCTGGGTCAGCTGAAACTTGTGCATACCAAGCAGAAATTGATGGCAATAATCAGAATTCAAGTAAACTAAATTTACTTTATAAAAAAAGCATGTGTCCGTAAGTCTCTAGTGCCACTAGAAAGTGTATAATCACGCTTTTCAAGTTAAAGAAACTTTCACATGGAGGACAGAGAGCATTGACAGTGCATGGACGAGTGGAGAAAAATACTCATGAAATTCACTTTCATTTTGATGTATTCAATGCGTTCTGTTTAGTACCTCACTCCTCTCCATAGCTGTAATGAACTAGGTTCTTTGGGACTTTTTCTAGTAAGTATACCACAATAAAAATAAAAAATTTGCTGAACTGAATGGGGAAAATTATTGCAAATAATGAATACTTGGTTATTATGTTTTCCCTTTAAAACTGCCTAATGGGTAGCCTGGATGACCCACTGCAGCCTTGTAAATAGACACTCCTTTTGTTGATAGAATTAAAATGATTTCCCAGATGATTTCATGTTTTTCCTGCGGAGCAGGGTCACTGAGACATCACACATCAGTGTCAGGCTGTGATCTATCACCATTTGCCATGATTTCAACATTTTAAATAAACATTACCAACTGCTCAGTTTCTTGAGTTTGCAATTACATGCAACTAATCTTTGGCTGTTGATGTGATTAGATGTCAGCATTGCCCTCTCAGCCATGCACACGATGTACGTGGAAGTACTCAGGGCTGTCTGCCGCTGCCCCACATCATTTAACTTTGGGAAGTGTGATAGGAATCATGACAGCCCCAGACTTTCCTTGCCAGCCCCTGGGCCTAGCTCAAATGCAAAAAGTGCCTGTAAAACTATCAAACAGGGGTGCAAATCTCACTTAGCATCCAAAGACTGTACTTTTTTGCAATTGCTTGGTTGAAAAGATGAAATTGACTCCCCATCAGGGATTTGACCCTTCAGCCACCCATGCACAGTAAGCAAGTTTGCTCTTCGCAATCAGCCTGCCTCTCTTAGCTTCTATGGAGCAGTCTGGAAGTAGTTTTTCAGGAATGTTTCTCCATATTTACAGCTTCCTGAGCTGATTAGAAGAACAACTGTATTTCCAAACCTGGGAAGGAAAAATGGCTTTGCAATATACTGCCAAAGAGTATCACTGCACATTGAAGATAAGAAAAATCTATTTGACCCTAAAAGATGGATACTGCCACAGTTGCTGTGAGCAGTGGCATACACAGTTTACAGCATAATACAAGCTGCTACTTGTAAGCACAAGTTAAAGCTGTTGTTAGTAAGCCAACCTTAATTCAGCTTGATGCAACACTGAGCTAACAAGACTGATGCAAGAAGCGCTAGTTACAAGTATGGGCACAAATATAAATGATCCTAAAGTGGAGGTGACTTTGGTAGATGATATTTAGTGGTCATGGGCCTTCAGATGTTTTATGGACTTCACTGTTTTTAGTATATTCAGGAACCTTTTAGTGGTTGGGCCCATGTTAAAAAGGTCATAGACATGTGACCAGCCCAGCCTAAGCACCAGCTGCTGGAATGACTCATCACAGATTTTCCCTTTTGGAAAAATAAATATCTCAAATTAGCAATAGCCATTTCATTTTTATATTGATTTTGTTTTTTTCTCTCACAGCTGGAAAACTTTTTTTTTTTTTTTTTTTTGTCTGTAAAGAAAGATTTTAAGAAAGCATATGTAAGATTAAAGATTTCAAGATTCTTGCTAAATCACTTATTTTCTTCAGGCACTTGTCATCTGACTTCCCTACAACACAGTGTCACTTCATGCCATTAAACATTATCTGAAGATGTTCACTACAGTAGGATTTGGCAAGTTGACGCTCAAAGTAATTTTCTGAATTGAAAGTCAATATTCAAAATTTTCAGGAAGCTTGTGAAGCATATCAGCCTTTAAGGAATGCTTTTAAGGAAAACAGCACAACCATTTTATATGTACATTTTCACCCCTGAAAGATCTAAAAACATCACGCATGGATTAAAAAACAAGTATGGTTATTATATGCAGGTCAGTATTGAGTCTTGTTCTAATTACTCAGTGGGGTTTGCTTTGAGCTAGGTTTGTAGGGTTGTTACAATGATATCAGGTCATATTCCATGGTGAAGATCTTCAGCCATAGCTTTTCTCCAGAAAGAGTTGTAAAGGTGTTCAGCAAATTGCCCACATTTTTATTTTTTGTAAGAGCAACCCTTGCTTCATACGTAATGTTCAGGCCACTACTGCTATGCAGTGATACTGCAATATATTAATGGGCTCTGGAAATAGTCTTGAAGTCTCATGTATTTTTCAACATGTTGAAATGTGTCTCAGCATATTTTACTAGCATGTTGCATTGTCATACTCAATCAAGTGAAGAGCAAGAAGCAAGGGAGTGGGACACGCATTCCTGTTATGAGCACTGTAGTAACAACAGTTAAAATTAGAACGAGAGGTATTAATTGCATTGAGACTAGCCCCCTCCATCACAGCTTGATTTGCTGCAGTCAGACAGCCTCTGCCTCCCCCCAAAAAACGTGTCCATCCCAAAATACAATTTGAAATCTAGTCGTGTAGTAGGCTCCATCAGAGCTTTACCTTCTGTGTGAGAACTGCACCAAAGCACTCAGTACAACTTTTTCCTACATGCTACTAAATGCCTTGTTTTGATTTTTTTTCCTGTACACAGAAGCATGAGACATCAAGTCATGTTTAATAATTATATGTAATCATAAAAGGCTGTTTTCTGTCACAAGGGAAGACTGACTCAGTTCAGTTGATCTAAACCATCATTTCAATCAGTTTCCCTCCTCATCACAGCCTCTAAAACGAATTTATTTACCATTTAGTATAACCTTAATGGCATATTTAATATTTTTTTCTGGGAAAAATGTTATATTATCTTCATATATATTTATTTGAGAGGGGGTAGAAGTTGGCGTATATTGTTAAAGACTTGATTGTTCCATTGATATATTGGAGACAGAAGAACGGCATGCTACTTGTTCACAATCAGATTTGAGAGTTTTCTCAGAGTGTATTAGGCAGAAAACTGCAATTGAACTGAAAACAACTGAGACAGAATTGTTGCATTATTAAAAACGCATTTTTATTTTTTCTTTTTCCTGGCATGTCCATCACATATGTGAAAACATGTTTAGAAAATCATATACATCTGTTAATGAAAAGCAATTATCTGCAGCATCTAATAACTTTTGGCCGAAGTCATCCTTGGCCAAAAATTCAAGATAGTTAGGTGCTCAGATATACAGATAAATATTCATGAAGTCATACCGGGCAGATGCCTAAAAAAGTCTGAAAGTATAGCCCTGTGACCTTTTGATCTTTATAACCAGAACTCCCCAAATTTTCTAACTTCTATTTCCCCCCACAAGGCAGAAATAAATAAATAAATAAAAACTTTGAATTTTTCAGTTATTGCTTGGTCTTTTTACTTCAGATCAACTGCTCTAAGCAAATGAAATGCTGTCGTTATAGTGGACAGCAAGACTGAAAGAACAATTAAATATATGAAGATCTTCCCTTTACAATGCAAACACAATGACATTGAGCTTTAGAAAAAGTTAATCCTACCAGTATGATGCTAAAAGTTTGTAAAATTGTGTATTGAGTTTTAGAGGATTAAATGTTTCCCAGTTGTTCAGAAAAATAGAAGCAGAAGCACTCCTGAAGTCATTAGATTTTGAGATTGCTATGACACAGCATTAAAAAAAAAAAAAAAAAAACACCTATTAAAATATTTTAAAAATGCTATTCAGCTTAGTAAGAAAACACAAGCTCCACGTTTCATTCTGGAGAATGGTAGCTCTGCAAATTGTATTAAATAAGAGGGTGGGTTTGCATTCTTATTAAGATGCATCTAAAATCTTCAAAGGAAAAATTCTGGCCTTATCCTATAACTTTGTCCTTCTCTTTTGAGAACAGTATTAAAAATATAGAATTTCCTCAAATTACTGAATTTAGCAACACATTTCTCAGAGAAAATACATGTTGATGTGATAATCTGATTTCAAAATATAGCTCAGCTTAACTATTGCTTATCATATTGTTGGGCATGTATGAGCACATGGGCAAAAGAATACAGACGGATCAACCAAACATCTGCTGCATGATTTAATACTCAAGCAACTGTGAAGTGTTTAACTCATCTGTTAACAGCAAGGTTTTTAGCACAACATTCCCCTGAACTGACTGATGACTCCAACTGCCATCAAGAAAAATGGTGTCACTCTGTCATGTTTCATTCCTAGAGCTCTTACAGAACCATGTGTAGGGCTAACATTCTTTGGTTATGTTAGCTGGATTTACTATTCACCCAAAGTATAAAAGTAATAGATTGCATCTTATGTTAAACAAGGCCATTTGTTGTTTTTACTATAGAAGTAAATGATTTAGCATTTCCTCAGAGTTGTGAGACAAACTGAAACACTTACTATGATGTGTAACACAAAATTCAGTTTCTAAGCCAGTTTTTTTGTTTTGCCTTTTTTTTTTTTTTTTTTTTTTCTTGAAGACAAGCAGGTAGCATGCAGAGATAAAATTTAGGATGCAGAAGAAAATGAATAACAACAAAACCTTCTTCAATCATGACATAAGTTGGTTTTTATTAATGGAATTTGGGATACTGCTTCTCCCATAAGCCTATCATTGAATTACTATGATATTAACATATTCCTATTTCATTCTGCATAGTTTCATTCTTGATGTTTATCGCCACAGCACCTCAACATGTTAAGACTGTTATATTGTTATTCATTCCCTCCTCTGACAAAAAGTACTTGTAATTTTGCCTGGCTGGCAATTAGGTTGCTGCTAGTTTTATGAGCAGGAAGTTACTCCTATGCATTTCTGCACCAGAAGATGATAAATCAAAGGATATACAACTTTATCCTGATGGAAGAAGACAATAAGTTCTCTGGCAGTTCCTGATTCCTGCAAAATCCCTCACAATATTGCTACCCACTCCCTTCCTATGACAGTATTTCCTATTATTTTACATCATGGCAGAGAAATTTATCTATTGGCCACAGTCAGCATCTCTGGTCTTCAGTTTCTTTTTACTCTACTCCAGAGACAGACCATTAGCTCTACCAGAAGCAAGAGCTGAGAGAACAGAGCAGGCTAGATATATGGTTTACCCAATCTAGTGCTGGCAATAGCCTTTCTTCAAGTGGGAGGTTGTACTAAACGACCTCCAATTGTCCCTTCCAGCTGTATTTCTATGATTATATATATAGGGAGATTAAATATCATGGAGAGATGGTTTGAAGTGTTCTATGCTGGATCATTACTGAATGGGATGTAATAGAGCTATTTATCTAGCTAACTAAAAGTGATAGAAAGTTATTCACAAGTTTTACTTTGAGACAACTTAAGATTAAGAAGAAAATCAGGACTGGTCCTTGACTGCAGACCGTTTGGTCAGCTGTGGGCCCCTCTCTTCAGGCAACAACTTCAACACATTTGAAATGCACTCTGTTTTTTCACATTCATCTCCTACAAAGCATTTTTCGTCTATAAACTGATATTGCCTTGATAATGGCAATAGAAATAAAAACACTTGTGATGGACAGGTTCAAATGAAAGATGGGGATAGACAGTGAAGGTAGTGTAATTATGCAGAGAATACTGAAAATTGAGAGACATCAGGGGCTATTGCTCAAATACAGAAAGTATGTGTACTTAGACTGAGAAAACAAAACATTTTTGTCTTTCTCATTTCCTCTCAATGCTTTTGTAGGAAAGCATTAGAGTTCTAATCAGAAGCAATAACATATATGAGCCAAGTACATGTAGCTCTGCAGATTGCCAAATATGAGGTGCTAATTATTCATTCAAATTTATCCCACCAACACAAGATATATGACATCAAAATTTTCAAACAGAAGCAGTGATGGATCACTTTACCTGTGCTTGGTACAACCTTATTTATGAGTGATTTTGTTGTACCATAATTCTCCAGTTTTGAAAACTTTCAAGAATCTGCTCTGGCCTATCTCATGAAATGGAACTGGAATATCAAAACATTATAACTTTTTTTTCTGAAATCAAGTCGCAGCATGAATCTCCTCTTTATTCATGCCCTCCTCCCTACCAAAGGATAATCAAGCAGTTATTCCTAAAGCGATCAACCCGCCAATCTCAGAACAGCATTTTTACAAGCATGAGTAACATTTATAAGGACAAGCAACTTTGCTTAGTAAAGTTTCTCATGTTGTGTAAAAGTGTAAAAGTGCTGGTTATTTGGTGGTCTCTTAAAACAATCCATAAAAGCTTAAGAACAACCACACTTTGAAGGAGTGTTCCCACAGGTCTCGTAGAAATGACAGAACTAGAACAATACAGATACATTAAATGTAATTTCCTGACACCCTTTCAAGTGATTGGGCTGTATTTAAATACAGACGCTTTCCAGATGGTTCCTGAGAACTCAAAAGAATGTGTTTCTACTGACACTTTTGTAAGTGTGTATTTCAAAACAAATCCACCTGCAGACCCAACATTTTGGAATCCTGAACCTGCAAGTTGGGCTCAGAATGCCAGATTTATTGCTTAGAGCAGCTGAGAGGACATTCAGTTATAACCACATGTCATGGACTAGCTGGTCCTATTTGGGGACTTAGTTTGGCCTCAGCGCCATCAGATTGGCCATACTTCCTCAAGTTAAGGCACACCATTTTAGGTATCTAGTGGCTCCAGAGGAGTTTTTAGCGTTGTATGGTTTTCACAGTAAGGGGTACGAATACTAAGCATATTGCAGATAATAATCAGTATCTCAGAGTCCCAAATATTTGAGAGTCAAAGACAGCTGCTAATAAAAAAAGCACAAAAATGTACATGAAGCATGCTAGAGATAGTAAGAAAATGCTAATAGACTTAGATCTTCTATAAAAGGCTGCCAAATTTAAGATAAACTCTCAAAATTAGGCCCTAGCACCACTATCCACCATCCCCTCACAAAAAAGAAAAAAAAAAGAAGCCAAGAGAAGGAACAAGGAAATGGTTGTATGTGGTAGAAGGTCAAAATTGTGCTTGCACTTCTAGAACTAACCACAAAATACGAAGAAGTAGGCTAGAGAAACACTGAGGATAAATTTTAGGCTAAAGCTTAAATATAGTTTGTCAAGAAACAGATGATTAGTGTAGTCACTTATCACATTTGTAATAACGATGCTTTCTGTCAGTGATTACACCAGAAAAATTCTGATCTGCAGTTATAATGAGATACTCATTTTCTTATGGTTGAGAGCTGAAGCTTGGTCAAGATTAAGCTTTCATAAGCAGGCCACCCATAAGAATCTCTTAATATTTAAACCATATAGGAACAACCTATTAAAACTCTTTTACCTCTCTATGTTTACACATTTTAAGGCTTATGGGTTTCTTTCATGACGCATTTGTGTTGCTTATTTTGACTCATTTAGTGTTTCCATAATTAGCTCTTTCTTTCTCTAAGTTCCTTTAAAATATGCTCTTTGGGGTATTGCAGATCCATTTCCTTGAACTCTCTCAGATCTCAGCTCACATCTGGAGGTTGACAATATGTACTACCAGTGCACAGTGGGAAAAGACCAAACATAAGACTTGTTGATCCTTCCTCTGCATAAGGGACTTTATCTATTATGTAAATGCCAAGAACGCCTAACCCAATATAGGGTTAGGGGAAAAGTGCCACTCCCTCTTATAAACCATGATGAAGAAATCTGGTCTCCTCATCCCACCTTTATACAACAGCTCAGGGTTAGAAAAATTCCTTGGGTTATGTGAAGAAGAACAGCAACCTAAAGGTAGTCAAGCCAGTATATTGCAGTTTCCAAAACATGTCCCAAGCACCAGGCGGTAGGCTACTCTTGAATAGCAGCACTGTCACTCTTGCCCATTGGAGCTGTCCCACTTTGCACAAAGGACGATGTGACTCTCTGGCTTTGTCATGTACTTTGAAATATGCCCTGATGATGGGAATACTCATGTTCAGCTGCCAGTGTCTTCTACCTCAATAAAGTACAAAGTTTCAAAAGAGATTGCTGCTTGCTGCAGCTGACTGACCGCCCAGACACCAAGACTACTTCTCTCTCCCCGAAGTTCACATTAGAAATACTCTAAAGATTCCCAGAAAGAGCAGGGAAGAAAACGACAACAAATCTGTAGTTCCAAGGTTATTCTACAAATCTATATGTTTTTCCCTTCTTTTTTTTTTTTTTNTTTTTTTTTTTAAGAAAAGGGCAACTTCAGGGTTTTTTTTTCTTCACATGAAAGGTTTAAGTAGTTACCCACAAGGTGATGTAAAGTAGAATGAAGTTCCTATAATCCAGAGAGAGGAAGTGTGCTATTGCTATACTCATCTTCTAGTGGTTAGCTTAAGTTGTTCTCTCCTCAGAGCATAGCTATCTGTGGACATCATCTCTGAGGAACCTAATTTTCATGCTGTTTCTCTGTTTTAGAAGCCATATTCACATTTGCAGCATTTGCAGATTTTTGCCCAGTCCCTAAGCCTCTTTTGGGAGGCAGGCAGAAGGGTTGGCTGCCCACCTACAGGTGTTATTCTTCTGCCTGTGACAGAACTGTACTAAGTGTGCCTGTTTAATAATAACTTCTGTCTTAAATACCTGCTTCCTCAAAGATTGTCCACAGACCACTGAATATGAATCTACTAATGTGGGTTTTATCACCCTTGAGGCAGGAGTGATTGAGACAGATAAATGCATTCTTCAAAAAGCAACTTGTCCAAATTCGTATAATAGGAATAATAAAACTTACATTATTACCCACTTCACAACATGTCAACTTCAGATTTAAATGTCATAGAGCTATTTTGTTAAAATCTAAGAACTGTTCAACTTCAGCACAGACAGGGTCATCTGAGAAGCTGATAGCACTAGTCCTACCTTCAGTGACAGTACTGTTTCATCTTACGAATTACTTGGGATGAAGCAGAAATGGAGGATACCCTTGAAGGTGTCCATAAGCAAGAATACGATGACACTCAGATTCTGTTCAGATGCTTAAATATAGACATCTAGTGCCTGGCCTGCACATGCTAGCCCAGATATGGGTCTCCCGTAAGCCCTGCATTACATCTGCCAACCCTGAATGCATTTCTCACATTCTCTGGATGCTCAGATGGTGCTTGATGTCTGTTTAGGCATCAGAATCACACCCCTGTGGTGAGATTCTGTTCAAGACTAAGAGATTCAAAATTAATTGTCTGTAAATGCATGCACCAATGGAAACCCGCTACATATTTAAAAGTATCTGTGCTTATCCTTGACTTTCAGAAAACCTTCACATGAATTTCCTAGCCAAAATTTGAGCCCTGTAGCCAAGTAAAAATTATTTTAATAAGAGGCCACAGGTTTTGCATTAACTCAGCTGTATAGATTCTCCAGACTTGTTGACAATTCTCTTAGCTTGGGATGATTTTAACATGTCACAGCTGTGACAGCAATTGTCTAGTGGGCAGACAGCTCCATCCTAAATTGTGTTAGCTTTAGTTTAGCTGTGTGCAATTGTGCAGTGCAATGCCTACTGTTGACTAATAGGTAATGATAACGAGTAGTTTTTCTGTGTAAATAGAACTGCCTATGATCCTAGAATAAAAATGTAGCATAATATAGCAGCAGACAGAAGCCAAAAGCCCCAGGACTGTCAACACAAATGGCAATGGTCAATTACTGGTCACTGTAGGAATGCAACTGTGTGTGTCTGCTAAGACAGCTTTTAGGGATAACAAAAAAGAATAGAAAAACAAATAAAATATGGAATTGGGAATCACTGGAGATAAAGTAAGCATATTATGTTAGTGTATAAAAAAAGTCCGAGCAGACTGGTTAAGGAACACCAGTGTCACACTCCTCCCAGCAAAGAACTCAGGACACTGTTGACTTCTTGAAAACTCCCTGCATCATCCTTTCGAAGGGGCTGCAGACAGAGGGTGACAAAGGATGAATGAATAGAACAGCCAGGAAAAGAGGCGTGTACCGGAATGTTTGTGTACATCAGCCTTAATTGTATTGTTAGCTCTAAGTGTTAGCATTACTGTAACTGAACTGTGAACAACTTTGTATTTTAGTTACTGTTTGGGTTATAGACTAGCGATAGGTCCCTGGCTTCACCTGGGAAGCTTAGTCTTCATCAGGATTCTCAGTATAACAGGCTTCATTTCGAATAATTTGTTTTTCCTCTCTAATTCAGATTTCATCCTCTCCTTCACTCTTCCATACTTCCCCTTCGAAATGTGCAAACCAAAACTTTCAATTTCTTCCTGCGTCTTTTAGCAAAATTAATGTACCTACTTGACCATTCCCCTAGCAATTCCATAGTGTGCTGCATAAGAAAATTACCAAAATGTTAATTTAATCAAGCCATTATTTTATAAAAGCCAGTTCAATATGTCTCTGTTTATCAACAAGCAGATCCTTTGCCTTCATGAGGAAGGCAATTAACTCACAGTAAGGTCTGACATATTGTTCCATTAAAATCCATCAAGTGAGAAGAAGAAATTCAATAAAATATCTCCACTCATCCCGTGGAGAATACGCTGACTTGGAGGCCCTCTCACCATGCCAAGAGAGCACAACAGCTCTCTGCTGGTGGGCAGCCAAGAGCAGAGGGAATTCTCCCATGGCTTGGTGCCAACCCAACATCTCCTGCATTGTGCTTGAGCTGTTAACGTCAGATGGAAAGTCAAGGCCAGGGCAGCCCTCTGTCAGAAAGCACTCACGTCACCGCAGCTGCTGGCAATGGCAGAGGATAGAGAAAACTCAGGCTGTTCAGACCTGTGCAACAGGCCAGCCTGGCAAACAGCTGAATCAGAAACTAGACGTTGCAAGGGAGAGTGCAGCCAACTCTGTGCTCCTCCACAAAGCTGTACCATGGTCCCCAGGGGTGCAGTCGAGAACTGAAACCCAAGTCTTCTGCTGCAGTGCATTTCCTTGCCCAGGATACTGGCTTTCCCATTTTGCGTAGTACCTTTTTTTTTCCCCAAACTACAAACACTGATTTCCTTAGGAGTCATGCTCAATAGCTGTTCTTGTTTGTATTACACTGTGCATGCACTGGGACAGGAAGTCACAGCACTTCCAATGCATTGATAACAAAAAATAAAAACAGATACTCTCTGCACAATGAAGTGTTACTTCATGCGTCAATGCATTAATTGTTAGTAGATAAATCTTCACATGACTCAAAAACTTTCCCTGTTTTTTTTTTTTTTACTTAAGTAAAATAACCACCATTTCCTTCACTTCTGAAACAGATTAGTAAAGATTGGAAGTCTTCCTATTGCCTAAACTTAGGCTTAAATGCCATTTGGGTTGCTCTAATGTACACTGGCTTCCAGATGCTGCCTGTATGCCATGCATTATAGCCACATCTTACCTGCAAGGCATGTGAGGAGGTCTCAGACAAGCTAGGGCACCTCAAATGGGAGACAGCTTTTCATGGCTGGAAATGGCATCCTGCCCCAGACTCTGTTAACACCATGCTCAGAGCAAACAGGGGTTTCTGCTACAGAAAGCAAACAATAGATGAATGTCTCTCTTCTGTACTGTGAATTTTAGGTGTATAAAAACTCTCTTAAGCATACATAAGGAGGCTTTCCAAACTACCATGAGAATTGCAATGCTGTGTTCATCATGTTCGCTAGACTCTATTGTACAGAAACACTGCTTAGACAAGCAGTTCTTAGAAAAAAAAATGACACTCTTTACGTGACATTTACTGTTGATGTCTCCATGAGAAATTATCATTATTTGGGAAAAAAAAAAAAAAAGAATTATTTGTAGATCCATCTTTGTATAAGACCTACTTCTGTAGGTAAATTCTGGTTCTTTGTAATTTCTTTCCCTATGTATCCTGGTTTTGCTGTGAGTTTGGGGCTACCATTCAAATATGCAGTTAAATACTTCCTGTGCCACAGGTTCCAGTACAAACTGAAACATTGCACTGCTGAGTGAAGACAGATTCCTCAATGGACCATGGACTGTGCAGATCAATCCGTGACACAGGTGGCAAAGGTGTCATGTAGCCAGGTTCTGAACAGTGGGAGGTTGGGTTGACACAGGACCTGACATTGAGATATGTCTGTAACATATAGTGGG